>JAVSBT010315407.1:0-11750 GCA_033118115.1 Pharyngocirrus eroticus
AAAACTACAGTGGACTATTTGGACCAATACAGTAAAATGAATCAGAAGAGCTTTTTCTCAAGTCTCTTCAAATTAATTGCAGCTGGAAAAAGTCACAAGTGTTCTTGAAAAGAAGACACTGTAAGAGTTCTGATTATGTCTCTTCTAACTCTCGCAGTTCTTTTTTTTCTTTTAAATGTAACACTAGAAGCCCATTGACCTCTTCTATCAATTTACAATATAGGACTGAAAATTGACAAATAAACTGATATCACAACCTAGTCTAAACTAACTTTCCAATTTTACAAATTATTGGTTATCCTTTTTTCTAAAAACTATCCTGTCATCTATCAAAGAAGAGTAGCTGCAATAGCATAGTTACTGGTTTCACTCTTTAATCTTTAGCAGATTAGGAAACCTCCTTAAATCTATCTATCAGAAATAAATAAATCTGACCATTGTTTCTTTTAGAAATATATCAAAGAAAAGGTGACTTGTTCCAGGATAGATAAATAAAACATAGTCATGAATACACCCCTGAAAGCCACAAGTTTGACCAAATCTTGAATCTTATTTTTTTTAATAATTCTGTGTTTTTTGTAAATCGATTAAACATTGGCTTATTGTCTTGTCTTTATTCAGGTTACAACTCTACATTCAAAGGCCATATTGAAGATGTTTAAAAGGTCAAACATATTTTAAAAGTGTGTTTTTATACAAATAGAAAAAGAGAACTAATTGCATGCTAATGAAAAAGATCATTGAAAACACAGTGACACCATATAAAAGTAGGTATATTAAAGGGGTTAGTGAATATCATCGTTAGTTTCTTTCCAACTATAAATGGGTACCAGGAAAATTCTAGGAAAGTAAACTGCAATAGATTAGCATCCTGTCCAGGGGGGTGAAAGCTCTGTCGCTTGTACTACAGAAACTGGGGACAACCACCGGCCTGATGGCTTGAGTACGGCTTAACTTTCTTAAGATTATCAATATTATATATACATGTAATTGGAGAACATATTTTCATAGCTAGTCACCCTTTTAAAACATGTTACAGTAAGAAGATTTGACTCTCACCTAACTATTGGATGTTAATTTACATATTGGAATTCTTCTTCTATCTAGATCTACTATTTTAGCAAGAAAAAAACATAAAAAATAGGCTACTGGGTTACTTTCATTGCAAGTGTCAAATACATCAAAACAAGCAGACATGAGACACGAAAATGAATGACCACAAAAAGTTGATGGTTAATACTTATTATGATTTAAGGGTTGACTTGAATATATTCTTATTGATAATTATTGTCTTTGTTGTGTGTGTTATGCATTGTTCTAAAATAAAGAGTTACATTAATTTTGCTAATTGCATCTTTCCATTCATTAATAAAGGCCATCTTATTTTTATGGCTTTGTTGCATGATAAAAACACAAAATGCCACATGATAATTATTTTCTCTGGTTTTCATTTTTGTTCTTCTGTCAGACCAACTTAGCTTGGTATAATACACACAACACGTCCATATTTTGTCCTATAATTATGGCCTAATCTATACAACAAAGTTATTGTGTGAAAGCACTAATCAAGAATTATATAAAATATTAGTATAGGTGACCTTGGAAATTGTTTCTATTTGATAGCAGGTTTGTAAAAGTGAAGCCAGGCTTTTACCAGGCTTTGAAATTACAGGAGTGCGATTGCACCACACCCGTACTGCACTCGTGATTTTCAAATCACTGGTGCTATGAACTGCACCAAGAGATTGAAACATAAAAGCGTTCTGAACATCATAAAATTGAGCCATACATACTGTATGTATGTTTTATAATTCCCCAGGGAAGATAGATATTCCTAATAAATATTATTAAGTTGATAAATTTGATATTTTTACAATAATATTTGCAAAAATGGTGTATGATATAATTGCTTGGTGCAATAGCACTGGGAACCAAAATTCCTTGGTGCTATTTGTTGCACCAAGGCCGATTCTAGAATTACTTTTCACAAATTGAAGTAACTTTTCAGTGACATTCGAATTAACTTAATGACGTACTGAAAGCATAAATATCTACTTTTACTAGTCAAAAATGTCTATGGAAAGTAGCGGATGATCTTTAGTTACAAAACCCCAAACCTTCTCTGTTACTAGGTTGATAACCTGGTTGTAACCTTAACTTAAGCTATTGTTCCAAGAAATATATCACGAATCTGTAACAAAGGGTGCAAGACGATATGGGAAAATACATTGCAAGTAGTCCCATTAATGAAAAACAGCGATCATATTTTTTATAGAACACTATAACACAAAGAAAAAAGAAGTTAAAACTTGACGTTAACGTTTACCACATGACACAACTTACCTCTTTTCCCATAAAAATTTGCCTCTGTGAAAGCAACCAAAACGAGTCCAAATAACACCAATGTTACGATAATCTTCATAATGTTGATTCTTCTTCTTTTTTCACTTCTCAACAGAAAATGTTTGATTAGTGCTAAGATTGGTCTCTAAAGTCTCAAGGGAAGACGTTCTTTTCGCGGTTCTTTATATAGATACGCTAATACTTTCAAAGTTGGAACAATCAAGTGGGCGTTGCTGAAAACGAGGCTTTCACAAGTACCAATCACATGTAAGGTAGAAATGAGCTGTGTTTTGTTAGAGGAACTAAATTACGACAGCAGAATATAGGATGGACAAAATTTAATGATCAATATCAACAGCTTTGACGTATAAATTGTTTTGACAATAACTTTTTAAACGGACTTTGTAAAAAAAAAAAAATCTACAGCTCTTTGATTTCTTTAGCTTCCTCTCTTATCATTATCATAGTCTTTATATAGACAATTATTTTAAAACAAGTATCATGGGGGTGAGAGGTGGTGTGTATGTGTGTGTAAAATCCTAAGTTCCACCCCCCCCCCCCCTAAAAACAAGCGTAACCCCTCATCCCAAAGAATCAAAGATCAAAATCCCGAATCTCAGCATATTATCCATATTCCCTATTCTTCAAGACGCAATATACAAATCTAAACTTTGCTTCTCTGAATATAATCATCCAATCACAGTTTTTACAAACAAACAATTCAAAAGGGCGAATCTCAAGTTCCAAAGAATCCCTCACCCCATCCCCTCCCCTTATAAGTATATCATTGGGAAGATTTATGGAATCTCCAGGAATATCATCGTTTTAAAAAGGGGGCCGTTTCTTTACTTGGGGAGTAGGGAGTTGTTCGAACCTTGCAATAAAAAAAACCTGTTAAATCAAAACTGTGTCAATGATAACTGAGCAGGCTTAATTTATTATAATACAATGTAGATAAATTTCTTCTAACATTATGCAATATAGCCTATACATGTATATACACCAAAATTTTGTGCTTGTGATCTTACTTACGTTAAATCCTGAAAAGAGTCCTTAATGAATGAATTGAAACATGTAGGTTTTAAATCGCATTTCTTTTTCAGTTCGACTTTTTTATTATCTTATCAATAAACCTGTGATACAAGGAAGGTTTTTATATTATTTATTTTTAATATTATATGATCATAATTATGTAACTGTATAAATATTTTCGTTAACCCAATTTCATTGCGAATGTTTAGTCCTTTGCGAACAACTTCATTGTTCCACTTACGTTTGAAAAGTCATGACTGAAAATATATTCAGATGAATTTAATATAAATCAACTTTAACAGGAAAAAAAATCATAATGATATGAACCAAAGATTTCCCGTTGTAGCCTAGCAATACAAAAGACCAGAATGCCAATTCTCTACCATACACCTTGTGACATCTTGGAGAATTATTTTGAAAAGCAATTTTGGACTCCATCAATCTTATCTTAATCATACGATGAAAATAGATCCATAGCCCTAATTGATTTTGAATAATTCATAAATATTAAATATCTGAAATATGTCATGGTCTTAATTGTAATGGCACCTGTACAGAAAGTTAAATGAAAGCCAATCATAGATAAATGATAAATAATCTTGTATTGTGTATTGAGGTTCAATCAAGATCACCACCCCCCCTTTAATGAACAGAAATGAATAAGTGAATACATAGTGCATCCATTGATTAATATGATGAAATTAAACTGCCCTGACTGATATGTCTATAGATAGGTGTTGACAACAAATGATTTTAATTATAGATGATACCAAATAATGAAATTGAAACCCACAACTGAGCTAGTAATAAAAGATTATGCAATGGTTCACAGCAATAAGTGTGAGGTGTAGCAATAAACTATAGTGCAAGAAAGATCATAACATCTTTAGAAATGGTCATATTCAGTGAAAATATTGATTAGAGTAGTTATAATTAGGACATTCTAATTGTTAGATGGTCATTTGTTAAAAGTCTCAGATGTGTTAATTGACAATGAATTAATTGAAACATTGACAAAGTCATTGATGAATATAATTATCAAAGATATGACATCACTTTTATTGCCAATAACTATAACTGCAGACATGAAAATTGGCCGTGGTGATGTATATTATACCCATTGTTTTCAATTTCAGTTGGTTTGGTTTAGTGTAATATATTGAATGATATTTACTGAGTGTTTCAGAAAAATGTCAGTGACTTATTTCCAATGTGGTTTTGTTAAACAATATACATATAGAAGCATTCTTGCAATAGTTCATTAGTTTGGTAAATGTTATTATTGAATAAAGTTCTGGTTTGACCAAAACTAGAAGGTTTATTTACCTTGCGTAATATATTTTGACCAATGTGAGCTATGGTCATCTTCAGACTGAATGGGTACAGGACTAATTGCCAGTAGATGGCGTTGTAGACCTGTATACTGGAGGTAGGATGTATCTGCCCCTGTCTCTATTAAGCATGTCATTCTAGCTAATGTAGCTACTACTGAGATGACAAGTATTTACACACTTACACACCAAATTATGAATCCCTCTAATGATTCACCTTAAAGTAACTATATACAATTTATAAACTATATAACAGGCAGCTATCTGAACCTTCCATCCTTTCCACCCCTCTCCCTTTTCAGAGTTTTGTGCAATGATTTTTTAGGATACAGGTCCAAGAGAATCCAATATATGAACTGTCCAAGATTGACAATTGGATGGCAAAGATTCTTCATTTTACAAATATTTCTACCAAAAAATAGTAAAACTTGTCACCCACTAACTATTTTATACACTACATAATTATAGAGATACTTTGATAAAAAATTATCAATGGAAAGTAACTTTAAAGTTGGATATGTGTTTATGCCCTAAGCTTTTGAAGTGATTTAAAGATTGGTAACTAAAAGAAACTTTCTAGCGTTGACAAAATTGACAGTGTAAACAGGGCTTTACATGCTGTCACACATAAACAAACTAGACAATCACCCAAAAGCCTTCATTTTAGTTATGGTTAATTCACTGGATTAAAGAGCCTTGAACAAAAAAAACAATCTTCATTCTGGACTGATTTGGGTCTCTGGCTTTGTTGTCAGTTATGCTAACCACTAACCACTTCTTCCTACACCATGGAACTTGAAAGCAAATATAATTGCACCTGATGGTTTAAACCGGGCAAGTTACCCAGCTGCAAGTTTTTTATTTGGCCAATGGCCATTTCTATTAACACTGTTAACATATTAGCTCTTGATGGAACTTTCTAAAACTTGAAGTTCCACCTTCAAAGGAGGGGGGGGGTTATCTCCCATGCACAAGGCTATAAAATCAGATATGTCTACATTAATAAAATTAGGGAGAAAGAAACAGTTTTTGTATTGAAAGAAAATAAAACTCAACAATTTATTGCTCTAATGAAAATTGATTTGTGGTGTCCTACATTATAGTTTGTGAATCTAGCATATACATGTATATACCCTATGCTCTACTATCTGCGGAGATAAAATAAGAGTATTATTTGTAGGGGAAGAGTGAGGTTTCACTGATTTTAGTTAAGGATGACGAAATACACACATTGTAAATATTAGAAAAGAATTAGCATAGAGTGTCAATGAAAGCAATCACCATTTGTAAAAGGAAGAAGTTCAATAAGTAGATAATAATAGAAATGTATCAATGAATTATTCAATTGATAATAACATTGACATTTATGTCGAATCTATTGCATTATTGTGTGGTTTACAAACCCCTTAAACCATGGAACTCTTTTCTTTATGTCACACCATAAACATGCCAGTCTAAAGCCTTTTCATAAAACTTGTCGTGATACATTTACATAGATTTAACGGCCCAATTCTCATGGCATCTTTTTGACACTAAAACAAGCAAAGAAACGTTATCTATTGTCTCCTAAAACTGTTACTTCTTTTCATCTATGTTGTATAGGTTATGATTAATTCATTAAGAAAATAGATAATCTCCTGCATCCATCAACTAGCTACATATACTTTGTTTCACTTGCGTTTATTTTTGGCTTTTTTGATGCTTTTTTATTTACTATGATAGGTTCAGAACCATTAACATTGTGTTGTGGGAGTGAGTGCAGGGGAGATTTGTGATGTGGAGGTAAATGGAAGGGAGGTTTTTGATGTGGAGGTGAGTGGAGAGGAGAATGGTAACAAAAAAAAAGACAGTATCAAAAAGTCTTAGTAAATGCATCCATGGGCATATTGTAAAATAATTGAATCCCTTGATTATAACAGGGAGAATTTACATAAAAGAGTCCCCTATGTGAGCATATAATCTTCTTGGAAAGTCCCTGTTCATAAAGTATGTCTTGACCTATATTCTGTTCAAATTCTGTTACAGTATCAAGACTAGCAAAGACAGAATATATCATTTTTGGTACAAGTCATGTATATTGTTGCTGTATCCATACATATACTATAGACCATGGCACAGAATACAAGAAAATGACAGTTCCTTTTTACATCGGCTAATTCATGGGTATATTTTATCATTAGATTATAGTACGTTTTCCAAATGAAGTGGGTCTCGCAATATTCTTAATGTTGCATCCTTACGTGACAAAATTTGTCACTGGAAGTTTTGTACAGTTAAACTTACATATGGAAGAGCATAAGTTAGAATCCCTTCAAAGATGAACAAGAGCTCTTGCTACAAATTACAATAAAGCAGATAATTAAATGAATACATTCATAATTATTGGTAGTGTTGTTCATGTTACAAAATGGTCATCAAAAGCAGCTGCAGTGTTGTTGTATTAAACCCAACATTTGTCAAATACATGTTGGCAATATCCTTGCCCCTAGTCTTCCTGTTGTAGTACATGTATTATATAAGCACAAAAAACATCTTAATTTCAGATGCATTGTCACCAAGCTAGTAACAATCCCATGCACCCCCCCCCCTTAAGTGTCATCTTAGATCTGCCACTTTTTTGTGATTGTTTCTTTAAGGAGAAGCTATAGCAATTGATTTTTATGAACTGTTTCTTATTGTAAGTTGATTGACTTGTAGTAATACGTCATATTGTGAATAATAGATTTTATATAACATTAATCCTTCAAAACCATAAGTTATCTATCAATACTTTGTTAGCAGAATGGTGTTCTTTTGTAGTTAATAAAGAAACAATAACCAATGTTTTTATACCTATTCACTACAAATGATAACAGTAATATCAATTTATTTGACACTCTTAAAATATACCCTTTACAAACCTACATTTATTTATTTTCTGGTTCATGCACAAACATACCTTATATTGATAAAAAAACACAATTTTTAATTTTGTCTGTTTTAGACATTCTTAAAGAATAGTGTTAAAAGTGAGCAAATCGGTAGACATATTGGCAACATACACGTACACGTCAACTGGAATGGGGAAAGGAGGTAAATTATGTTTCAACTTGTTTTAGGCTGACTTACTGGTACAAAATGTTTATAATTTACGATGACATTGCATGCTTTTTATGGCATTACTATACAATAAAGAAGCAGTTCTTCAATATTCTTATCTAAGTGTTCTTTCACATTTTTTGACAGTATAATGTTATAATAGAATTTGAAAAATTTCCTAACTCAACTTGTAAAGTACATACATGAACTAAATATTAGATTTATAAACGAATTAAGAAACCAGTCTATAAGGATGACAATATCACATTGTTTGACCTTTTAAGGTTTAAAAATTATTCAGCTTGACACACTTTTTGGCAAGCTGTTGACATTATTTACATTTAAAAAAAATATTTACCAGTATATTTGCACAATTTGTGACTAGACAAAAAAAACCCAGACAATTAACAAGAATCAAAACCAATTTTATAGTCTGGTTGTTGCACTGTGTGTTTTAAATGTACTACTTTTAAATGTAATGTTAGTCTTTGTAATTTTGTAGTTTTCCTGTTATTTGTCTGTCTGTAACCACAAGTTTCCGCTTTTTAAATGGATTAATAAAGTATATCTTATCTTATCTTATCTTATTTTCTTCCTCTGAGTTTTGCACTATCTTGCATGATACTATATAAGTCTAAATATCACACTTGTTCTATTTCTTCTGATGGTTCAAACAATTGAAACTCGTCTACCATATTAAATTCACCAAAGTTTATGACATCACTCCTTACTGTGGCTCCCCCTAGTACCAGACCTTGCCTTGTTTTGTCTTCTGATGATAGTATTTTATATACCTGCTCTTCATCAAGTTTATATTGTGATTCCAACAGACAGCTACCTAGATCCCACTTTTAAGAAAAAAGAAATGGTTTAGGAGAAGACTTTGAAATAAATTATTACTATTAAATTATCCCAATATTGTATTCATATATCTGCAGCTATATCTGCCTGATACCCAAACCTTTCATCGTTCCCCCTTCCGGAGTTTCCAAGAGAATTCATTGGATGCACTGTCCAAGATGAAGGAGCATGCAATAAAGATGCGTCAAAGGCTAGATCGTTACAAGACAAACAAAACTTCTGGGTAAAAAAAATATGAACGCATACAGGGATACTTTAACTCTGCATGTGATTGACATATGGCTCCCGTTTCTATTTGTCATGGACACACAACATAATGAATTCATATAAAGAAAGCTACTCCTTTTTCAACAAGTTCTAGACTTTGAAAGTTCTGTCAAGTTTTAAGTATGATTGAGAGTTGACAATAAAATTTTAGTTTTTGATAATGAATTTTTGTCTTTACAAACAACCAATAGAGGGCGTAGTATTCTTCAACTATATCCACACAATTTTTAGATTAGGGAGATTTTATTTAAAGTATATACCTCCTCAGCTTCAAAATTTCTTGGCGCAACATTTTCACATTCTGAACTACTATCACTAAATTCTTCTGGAGACATCTGAGCTGGTCTTCGATATTTCCTTTTATGTTTACGTTTGTTGGACGATGGCAAGAGGGCAGCACTGTCTTCAGACTGTGGCTCATCATCTAGAGATTCAACATCACTGAACTGGGTTCAATGAAAAAGAACAATTCTTGAAAAATTTGATTCATGTAAAGTTGAAAAGTTTGAAAAAAAATATATATGCATGAGCCATACTGACTCATCAATTGGGGATCACCATAATTATTCTGCTTTTATGAGCTGAACAGTAAATCGAGTATTACTCACATTTATAGTCATGTACAACACAAATGTCAATAATTATCATATCCTCACTAACTTGATTATCTAAATGTCTTGCAATTCTATTCATTTTTCTGAGGTAGCGATTTTTTCTTGGTTCCATAGGTTTCCACATCTTTTCTTGTCCAACCTTCTTCTCATTGTGAGGACGTTCATTCCTTTTAAACATAAAACTATTATGAATTTAAACACTCTAAGAGATATGTTGAAAACTTGCTGAAGTATTGTTAGAGTGCTTTTTTGATTAAGTTTTACAAACAAAGAAATTCTGATAATAATCTTACCTAGGCATCGTTAATGCTAACTTTAAGATCGATGATAATATATTTAGATCTTTCATTTTTTTTCCAAAGATCATATATTTGATATATAATGGGATTGATGAATCAGCAAAACAAAAGACATAATATACTTTTAAGGTAATTTCTATTCAATAATCTAAAGATAAGAGAAACTGATAGAAAGGTTCAAGATGTCTTCTCCCGCAAACATTTTTGTTTCTTTTATTTCTGGTTCGTATCTTGTCTATCTAAAATAAAAGCCCCTTTGATATGTTATATGATTTACAATGTGACTTGATGTGTCAATGACATATGGCAAAGCCAAGGAAGCAATATATGTTATAATTAGTCTTATCCAGATTATATTGAACCAATTATTATATCTTACCTCAATAGAGACACCACATCCTCACCAAGTAGTCTTCCTTTATTACGAGATATCCTGTTAAGAATGCTTTGAAGTAATATCTATTGAAAGTTAAAGACATTTCAAGAATTAAATTTGAAATGATTCTGTGTTGATACCCTTGAAAACCAGGGTTTCATCTACTTCAGTTACGTTTCCTTTGGCACAGACATTAAAACTATTTGAAAGGGTTAGAACATTTTTGCTCTATTACAATAAATGAACAAATAGATGAGTAGATAAATGAAAGAATAAAGAATAAAAAGAGATACACACAGACAGATAAATAGGTAAACAAATTGATAAATAATTAAATTAGTTTATTTATTTATTTATTTATTCATTCATTCATTCATTCATTCATTCATTCATTCATTCATTTATTTATTTATTTATTTATTCATCCATTCATTTATTCATTCTATATAAATGATTAAGTTTTACATTCTATCATATTCATAAATGTATATATATATGAATTGATAAATAAATCAATGAATTAATGAATTAATGAATGGATAGATAGATAGATTGGATGGATGGATGGATGGATGGATGGATGGATGGATGGATGGATGGATGGATGGATGGATAGAATTCAATTATTCGAGACACCCTCTTTATTGTTAGAAAGGTTGTAAAATGAAGACCCATATAAGGATTCTTAATTGTGACTAAAAACATAAAAGAGTCCTATGGCAAATCAAATGTAGCAATTTGTTTTTGAACAAGACATAGGCAAAACATTTTTGTTTTTGATGTATATCTGCAACAACTCAAGATATAACAATTAACTGTTAATACATATGTTAAAAAAACCGTGTTGAAATACATCAAGGGCCTTGTTTTCCATCCAGATATATGTGCATATTAAAAAAAAAAATTCAAGGTAACACTTAGATTTTTTTTGTTCAGGAATAAATTTAACATATGCTTAAAAGGATACACCACAGTCTAGGCCTACTAACCCAAGTCTGAAAAAAAAGGATGAAATTTTAAAAGTATTTTAATTTAAACAACACCATACATTTCCATTTATTGTCTTTCTGTAGCGGTAAAGCTTATTATTATTATTATCATTTATTTAAATCAATACAGTTGGTACAAAAAAATAATACATTTGCATATCACATTTATTTTACCTGTACAGATAGAATGTATGTTCTTTTTCATACTGCAATGCACTATTAATGGGAAGTGATGTGATATGATATGATGTGATGTGATGTGATGTGATGTGATGTGATGTGATGTATTATGATATGGTGTGATGTGATGTGATGTGATGTGATGTTTTATGATGTGGTGTGATGTGATGTGATGTTTTAAGATGTGATGTTATGTGATGTTTTGCTATTATGTGATGTGATATTTTTGTGATGGGATGTAATGTGATGTGATGAGATGTAATATGATGTGATGTGTTGATGTGATGTGATATTTTGTTAAGGGGTGTGATGTGATACTGGACAGTACATGTGCAATGCTTACACAAGCAAACCATGATGATATAAAAAAAGATATTAAA
>JAVSBT010315518.1:0-26984 GCA_033118115.1 Pharyngocirrus eroticus
AAAAAAATAAGCCTGAGAAGCCAGGGTCTAATACATGACCTAGAAATGATTAGTGACCCTGGCTCGCGAGGATGCCCCACCCTGGAAGTGCATAGATTTTGTCAGACATTATTTGGACTAAGTTGATGACATTTTGATGCTATACATTCATAATATAATATGATTTATTGTAAAATAACATAACACAATGTAATGTTATGTAATGTAATGTAATGCAATGTAATATGATATGATATAAAATGATATAAAACATAATTATGATGGAATATAATATAGTATGTATGTCTATCATATCATGTGTTGTAATGTTATGTTATAAAGTGTAACATAACGTAAAATTACGAAACATAACATAATGCAATAATTATAGTCTTGTGTAGATTCATCTAACCAGTCCAAATAATTAATACTTTTGACCGTTTTAATTATTTGGACTATAATGCAATATAAAGTAATATAATATGATAATATTATATTATAATATCATATTATATTACACAAAAATTTTACAATGTATCATAATCATATTTATCTTGTCTAGTTATAAAAGAAACATTCAGTCTACCTCTAAATCTCTTTTCACAAAGATTCCCATATGTTGCATTTCTGCAAACACAAACTCCCTCTACTGGTATAGTCCCATTGTGACAAATGCGTTCCTAGAATATTATCGTAAAAATGTTACAGACAATTTCATTCCCAAATGGCAGAGCAAAGGACATGTAACAAAAAAAATTACATTTCAATATATACTTGGGACAAATAATGACATCGCAATGAAACACTGTCACAATGAAACTCTCGCATTAAAATCACTAAGAAACATGACATTACAGTTTTGAGTTTCCCCGAGACGTTATACAACTCTGGGCTTAAGCCATTGTAAGCACGTTTGTTTGAAGATATTTTGCCACTATTTTTTCCGAATTGAAGACAGTCTTGTTTTTTCATTTCTAAAAGAATAAACGTACCTATAACTGAATATCTTGATTTTGAAATTGTACTACAACAAAAAAGTTAACATGAACTATATTCTATATAATTTCCACTATATCAAATCAAAGTTACAATCACCCTTATAAAAACATGTGCTTTCACATTCTCGTCTAGTTCATGACATGGTGGCCTCTTTTTGAATAGCTCGCACTGCTGGATCTTCGAGTCTTGCAGGTAGTTGTACAACTCGCATTCGTCATTCCGTAGACAACTCACCCCACATTCTTGTAGAGAAATACCTGTTAAGTTCTTCAAAGTGTGATTACTGTTGTACCTAAGCCCGTGACCACAATGCATGTGGAAATGTTGGCCATCTGACTGCATTTCGAAATCATCTACAAAGACCTAGCAGTAAAAGTGACAAAACTACCAAAGATATACAATTTGCTGTTACCAATTCCATTTCCTTCTAGTAGTGCCTTTTAATCTCCCCGATGAAATGACCAGAACAATTCGTAACCAGGTTACATACATGTAGACGACATTATGTGAAATAACTTGAGGCAAGCAATTTATTTTCCAGTATTTTGAAACTTTATTTCAACTTCACCTGTTTGGTTTCGGGAAAAAACACAATGAAATATTTTCACTTCACTAAATTCTAATTAAGACAGACAAAGGTTTAATTGAATGAGGGAAAGTGTTTCAAAACGGTCTTTTTCAATCTGGCCTGTCTGGCAATGTTGATCTTTTTGCAGACATGTTTGTTCTGCTGAGGCTGTTGATATACTTCAATTGAAGACAACAGCAAGGTTCATAGTGTTGGAGTATTTGCAGAAAAGCTGTTTACATATCATGTAATTATTGTACAGTTGCATCGTGATAGGCATTTCTCTTAATTACTGTTCAAGGTCATAGCAATTTATTCAAGGTTAAACATGGTTAGAAAATCTTTTACATAATGGCCGATTTTGAAATGACAAGTGTCACTTCGAAAAGTCATAATTTACTATTGTTAAATATTTAAAGGTTCTGGACCAACGAAACTCCCTGCAATAAAAAAAATATATTTCTTTATGTGTGACATAATCTTTGCAGGACATGAATCCTTTGTTTCTTTTCCAAATTTCAATTACAATTACAATTACGTCCACATTTACAAGTATCAAGCAGAGGGTAACAGGTTTTGTTTTCTCAATCTTGATCGAGATATTCTATCATAGGCTATGCCATGGGGCTCTTTTTTTTATGATTATAAAACCGCCACAACAGCTAGAGCTAGAGCAGCTTTTCTTTTTGACAAAGATGTAAGACATTCTTTGACGTTCTATCACTCTCAGACAAATCATAAATCCCAGTGCTAGTCGTTGTATACTGAACTTAAGAGAAGAAATAATAGATTTCACTTGGTTGGTATAGTCATTGATATCGTCAAATTCATCATTACAAGTATGCCATTATAGTTATACACGTCGTATATATCTTTAGGGTACATTTAAATGTATTACGTGTTCATTGAGCATCCTTGATATGAAGTAACCTTGATGTAAGGTTGACCAATATTGTCAAACTATATATTAAGTAAAAATAGATTTTCTTTATGCCAAATATGTATAATTGTCTTAAAGCCTTTTTGGGGTCCTTGAAAACAATATAATTATTCTTTATGTTATGTTTTGTTTTGCATTGTTTTAAAAAGTATGTTGGTGACTTCCTCTTCACTGGGTAGGAAAATTCAATCATCTGTTAACAGTATTGTTGTGTATGTTGACATAACCTATATCATTTGAGTACAATTGCGTTGTTTTCCCAAACAAATGATTCATCCTGGCGTGCATTTTTTGTTTTTCGATGTTTATAGGGTTTTTGGTTTTTTTGCACAATGCTGTACAAACCCTCTAATTTTCAGTCATTTCTTTCTTATGATATATAATTAAATCCGGCCCCAAGTCTCATTCCGAAATAATCAATGGCATGATGTCCCCAATCATTTTTCCACATAATCGATGGAACCGAAGTATTCCTGGACATGTCATCTGTGAGAACATACCAGCCATTAGGATTAGCTGCAGCACAATCGTTGAACCAGAATCCAGCATGGAAGTCCTGGGCACAGTTTCGGGGAGAGTTGTCGTTATCTCTATCAAAGGTACTGAATGGCATACCGTTGGCACTTTCATTTGGATCAGCAGGATACTTGATAGAATCACCAGCTGGGTAGTCCCAATGATCTATAAACAAACCTAGATGCAATGCGTAATCATTTGCCTCAGTGTCAATCCACGAATTGTCGTATAAAGCCTGCATGTAGTACCAACCATTTGCATTTCCGGATGACCTAATTTCAATTGCCAACTGAAAGTCAGCCTGCTTTGTCAAGTAATGCATTTTTTCAAGTCCAATCCAGAACTGACAGTCAATGGAGCCAAAACCTTCTTTATAGCTATTCCAATCTTTATTAAAGAAGTCGATCCCATCATTTGCACAGTGATTTTCTTGAATGTATGTAAAACCACCCCAATCTAAATAACAATGGACAAGGAAAGCTTCAGGGTAATCAATGGGCCAAATGTACAGGTTTTGAAAGTTGGGAGTTGTTATTCCTTGTCTTGCATAGTCTGAACAATCTGAAATTGAAATGAAATGAGAAATTTATGAACATTTGAATAGCCCATGATCTACAGCGAATTTATAAACAAATATATTGTTAAATTGCAATCAATATCCATAGATAGATCAATAATTAAGGAATCATGGGATCATTAAAAAAAGAAAATGTACTGGAACAGAATTTATCTGACCAAATTTCGATTCACAGCGTCATGATTTTGTATATTTTATCCAAAAGATGAAGCTGTAAGGTCTAAATAGGCACAAGAAAATAAAACCAGGTCGCCTATTCAGTTCTATGTACATGTATATTAAAAAGTTATTCTCCTTAGTTCATGGCAACATTTGGGAAATTTATATGGGTAAGTGTCGTTATCTGCTTTACTTACCCCTATATCTACTTTCACAGGTCGGGCCATACAGTCCCCTCATGCAGACACATACACCCCCTTCAAAGACTTGTCTCTCTGGGCACAAAGCATCCTGAGAATATAAAACAATATTTGCACATAAATAGGGCGTATTTGGACTTGAATTGTAGATTTGTGTTTCAGGATATCAAATCCTATTTTTTTTTAAATGCCTATATAGACTAAATGTAGCTGAAATGATTCTTTAAATTTTTTTAAAAAATTGTCGAGTTTCAAACAGCAAGTGAAAACCGGTAGAATTAGGCCTATGGCATTGGTACTCTCTAAACCCTGTCATGCCAAGAACTGACGCCAATTGCATAATGAGTGAGTAATAGCAAGACATCAAAATTCTTTAACCTTTAAACCTGTATATAAATTGCAAATAGAGGGCCTTTATAGATTTGTAAATCCAAGGTGTATGAAATTAATTCAGTTCTCATATTAAGATAAAATTATAACTCAAATCTCTTTATTCAAGAATTTGAAAAGTGACTATGAGTATGACCAACCTTGATATAAAATGCAGCTCCTGTGGTCGATACCAAATCCCCGCAACTTGGTCTGGCATCAATGATATCACAGTTATGAACTATTTGGTGAGGAGAGAAGTTAAAGCCTTCACAGACATCAGACTGCTGACAAAGAGCACTGCACTGCAGCTTACTCCTGGTGGTGTAGGAGGCCAAAGGTGGAGTCAATCTGAAGGCAGCATTCTCTCCACACTTATTGCTGTAATTTTCACTTTTCATGTCAAAACCCTTTGAACCATTCCCGTAAATTACCAAAGAAATAACTAAGATAACAATATGATTTGTTTTAAGGAACATTATTATTTCTAATTTTTCCTAAGATATTTAATAAATCATATAGAACTTATTTCTTAACATAGATTGTGTTGTGCCTGGTTAGCTGTCAAAATGATTTGTGCGGATCTTGCAATGTTCTTTAAACCAATTGCCATTCGAGATCAATATCTAATGCGTATGACTTATAAAAACACAAAAACTGTCCTCTATAAATGTTCGTTTCTTGATCGGAAATTAGTGTTGTATTAAATGTACAAGATGTACTGTATTATGTTATCTAGGAACACTTATAAGCTTCTTCTTTTCTGCTAGGCCTAGTTCTTTCATGGCATTATATTTCAGTTTTTCTATGCATTTTCCCTGAATGGTGTAATTTCCTTTGTTTTGTCAAAAATAGCTTCATATCAATCGATCTAGGAGGTATTAACATCAAATACATTGATTCAAAGACTTTAATGTATAGTCCATAAAAACACTTATACCTGAATAAAAAGTCAGATTTCTGTAATCAATAATGAAGTCATCTGTGTCCAAAAAAGAGTATGGTCCTTTTATTTTGATCAATAAACTCCCCATAGGGGTCAGTTTAAGGATAGAACATGGTTTTTACCATTCCTCAACTCTGACTCTCCTGTTTCTTTTATCATACACTTCCCAACATCATCATCACCATAATCATAGAACTTTATATGTAATTCCATGTCCTTGCATAAACTTTCTAGAGCAAAAGTGGCCTCAGTCAATTTGGCGTTTTAGATAATTAATCTAGAAAAAACGTCAGTAAATTACTAGACATTTTAACCATTTAAAAGGACCATTTCTAAGAAAATAATATCAGGATACACAGAAAGTAAAATAAAATGATGCTGAGGATGATTTTGATGTTTTTGGCAGACTGACACTTTCGGGATCCTTTGTTTCATTACATTTAATGACTTAGGCCACTGCACTAATGTACCCAGAAATCCTAGAAATAAATAAAATTTCATTGTGATATTTAGATAGAAAGTGGGCCATAATATTGTACAAAAGATGGCAGTCGTAACTCATTTTTGCAAGTAAAAGAAGAGACATTTTTTTGAATAATTTATCTGGCATAACTACATTGTCTGTCCTTAAATTATAAAAAGTAAGCAGGGCATATTTTTTTCAATATTCCTGATTGTTTGTGATAAAATGCTCATATCTTTATAGGCTACTGATTTTATAATTTGTACTGAATTTCAAAGTAAAACTTAGAGAATATACACACAATACAATAGAACACTGTTTGTCATACAAATATTTGCGAATCTTTACAAAGAAACCACTTTCTTATATTAATAGCTTTCCTTGGAAACAAACACTTTCACAGAACGTGTACTCTTAATACATAAATGATAGGAGAATATTAGAAAGACAAAGCACATGTATAGACTATAATCATTTATAGAGACAAACCATTTAGTTGATATTAAATGGCATGAGATAAAAATTATTATCAAAGACGAGTGTTAACACTTAGATTGTAGAATACTGGCAACAGAAATATCTTGTTTCTTTCTTACATTCTCTTTACTGCCCAGACATTTCATACTCCCATAAAAGAGCTTAAAATTTAGTGGGGTTTGCAAACTTGCTTATGGTATCTGCCTTGTCTTCAAATAGACTCAAAGATACAAGATGGTGAAAGAGCTTTTTGTAGCATGTCTTCATTCATGGTGCTTCTTCCCTTGGTGGCGTCAGTCTAGCTTTGCTAGACTTTGTGGCCTTTGTAGCGCCCTTTGTCAGGTTAGGTTAGTACAATTCCTTCAAGTTAATTGTTTATTTAACTTATGAAGGGACGTAAAGTAAAATCCCTTCAAGTTAATTGTTTATTTAACTTATGAAGGGACGTAAAGTAGAATCCCTTCAAGTTAATTGTTATTCAACTTATGAAGGGACGTAAATTTATATTCAATAAACTTGGCTTGTCCATTTGGTCAAGCCCAAACCTCAAACACTGACTAGTTCTTGCGCCACTAAGTTAAGAAGTACTATGAATTATCTTGTATTTTATTTATCTAAATGGAGGGAGATATAAAAGAGCTTAAAATTTAGTGGCGTTTGCAAACTTGCTTATGGTATCTGCCTTGTCTTCAAATAGACTCAAAGATACAAGATGGTGAAAGAGCTTTTTGTAGCATGTCTTCAAATATGCCCCATAGTGTCATGTTTTCACAAAATAAAATCTAAGCAACTGATATTTTTGGTTTTAGAAATACTTTGAAACTTTACTTTTTTTTAATATTACATTTAAATAGCGCTTTTCCAAGTCAAAAGCTCAAAGCACTTTACATATATATATAATTGGTATATTCTTTGTTGTTATTTTTTCTTTTTAGGGTAGACCACTCAGATCCCACACCAGACCTTACAGTCCTTCACCACCACTAGTTTCCCACTCAAAATATGCAAACAATGCATTGTTTTAAAAAACATCTGGTTCTTTTACATGCCGAGTGACAATTTCTTTGTCATAGGGCCATGTTTTTTTACCTCATCTGAATTAAATGTATTTAGGCTTTAAGTGAGACTAACTAAAAATAGATGAATATAAAACAGCAGACACATTTGGTGAATCTATAGTAACTTTTATATAACATTGAAATAATAGTTAGGTACATCGTTTAGACCCACATGTTACTCTGTTTGATAATTATGCAGTGCTCATCTTTTTTTATTAACAACAAATAAGAGAAATATCTTTTTTCTTAAAAACCACTGTATGAAAGGGCTGTTTTGCCCAATACTTCTCATCAAAAGATTTAAAAGCTCAATTAGGTAGTTTGAACTTTATATCTCATGTGTCCAGTGTTTTTTTAAGCAAAGTTGTCATTTTGAAAAATAAAAGTGCAATAGGGAATGTTAGCTCCTGATCTTTACAGTCTATAGACAAACAAACATAAGGAACTTGTGGGATTTGTTTTTCTAATTTCTTACCTAAATACATGCTTATAACTCATATTGTTCATTAATCTTCAGTGAGATTTATGATTGTCTACAGATTGAAAAGATCAGGGCATAGGTTTCCTATTGATGCACAATAATGCATTGAAGTCAAAGACACCATAAGATATATCAATTCTTGTCCTCTAAAATTCATCTGTATTATTGTAAGATTGAACATTATTTTATATAGTTGAATGTTCGTCAATAATAGTGCACGAAATCAATTAATTTCACTAATATTGAAATGATAAGACTAACGCCTGAGATGTTGAAGCAAGTGATGGAAATTGAGCTAAAAAGAATTCCTGTATAAATTGTATCTTTACAACCTTTTAAACAAGCTACACATATTATAATCATCAACCTGTTTAGGAAAAGAAAACATTTTAAGATAAGAATGAAGCTATAATAATCAATTGATTATTCAAGTGATTGGTGCATGCATGTATTTCAATAAAGAAGTTGGATGGATAAGAAATATGTTACATAACCAATTAACAGATGAAATTAAGATAATTTTCAAGGGTAAAAACTACAAAATCATAACAAAACAAATATAATTATATTTAAAGGAGCGACCAATAATACATAAATGTACAGGTTGACATTGCCTTCTTTGGAATATTTGACTTGCTTTGAAAAGTGAATTCTAAAATGAATGATTAAACAGAATCAGAAATATATAACTTTAGAAATCAAGATCAAATAAGTTGCACTATAAATGTGTAGGTTGAAATAATAAAATCAATTTCCAAACACCCTTTTTATTCTGACATTATACATATCAACTTAGATCTCCATTTTTTTAGTCATTGACATAATTGTATGTGTTATTAATAAAAATATGTCCTATTAGGAGAAGGAGATGACTACCAATAAAGCTTAACAGTTTTGTACATTCTTATTTACATATTGCCAACTACATTCTTAATTTCAATCACATTTGATGAGCATATAAGCACTAGTTGTCTACCTTAGATACCAGAGTTATTTGAAGATATTTACATCAATAACATACAGAAACGAAACTTTATGAGTAATGTACATCAAGAGGAAAACTGAGATGACATTAAAAAGAGGTGGAGTGGGATCTATTTTGTCAATGATGATCTATCAATGGAGCCTACATAGGGTTTTTTGTCAGAGCATGTCAAAATATATCATCGTGAGAACAAAAAAGCTACAAAATTTCATATATTTTGTGGCTCAAGGGCAAGTTTAAAAATTGGGAAACCACTGCTACGATTTTCAAGATTTCATAAAACAAAATAATGCTTCTTTTAGAATAAAAGAAAAAGCAAAAATCAGTCAAATAGGACTGCATTGTAAGTTTTGTCAAGCTATCTTGAGTAATATGGATAGTTTATACAGTTTTGTTTTATATAATTTATGATGAAGTACCCTTGCACACAGCAACATAATGAACAGTTGGATGTCCTATCAGTATACATTTTTCATTCCGTTTTATTTGTACAACTATTACACTTCCACCAAGGATGTGTCTATAGATGGACATCACTGATTTGATTCATAGCCTCTGTTCCATTAGCATTGATATTATATAGGAGAAAAGAGCTGAAAGATACTTTTTGAAGTGTAATTGTAGATGCATTCTAGTTTTAAAGAATGACATACAAATTGTGAACAGAAATGAATTTATGATAATATAACAGACAGAAAACATAGTGGTTCTGATGGATACAAAGCAGGTTTGTCCAAAGAAAATCAAGAATAGATAATGCAAGATGAGTCTGTGTCCTGTTATATTTATACAAAAGAATTATTCGGCTTAAAAGTTGTAAATATCAATTAGCCCTTTAGCAATTTTTTTTGTCCTTTACACACAATGATACATCAACACTATAATACAATTTGAATTCTGCCTGAAGGCCATGATACATAACAGATATTTCAGGTCTCACACGTCTGATGACATCTTCCAACAAGTCTATAAAAACCTTCAAACATGTCAAAAGGCCAACGAGACACAGCACAGCTTCAACACACCAGGTATTTGTTTGTGTATCATAGCCTTAACTAAATTACACTTTGGAATAAAAGTTAATCTATCAAACAGTAGAAATATGTGGCTGTGGTGGAGTCTCATTCTCGTTGATTAATTCACCTGACAATTTACTCCCCATTTCGTCTCCTTCCTCTCCCTCTCCATCCTCATTTGTACTTGATCCTTCTTGTATGCTTTGAGAACTTGTCACAGAATCTTTGCTTACAGATTGTTCCTTATCAGATTGCATATCTGGTGAATCCCTTTCATCTTCTTCTGAGAAAGGAACTTTTATTGAGTTATTTAATTTTTTTTGCAGATCATCCAGAGTTGGAATGACCTCATCTGTTACAAAATCTGGTGTTCCAGTTGGAGAGTTATATGGTGTCAACTGAATGAAATAGAAGGGAACAAGTCGTGGGTTACTCTTTTTTTTTTTCTTTTCTTTATTACAGTATAGCATTGTTTTCATCAATGTGGTGCTTATAATCCATCCACAAGTTTATTATTTCTGTTAAGGAGATATCTGATTGTTCATTCAATTAGTAGCTTTACATAATTATTTTTAAAAAAAATCTTTATTGTTAACATTTTTTAGAAAATAAATTGTTTACCTCAGTGATAGCCTCATTGGTGATCTCTAGCATATTGATTGTCTGAGTTTCAAGCTTTCTCTGCGTCTTGATAAAATCAAAGAGTCCTGACGTTGAAGTTTGTCTGCAAATACCTAGAAAAAAAGTTTCATAATTGTTTCATTATAGCGTTAAATTTGTTCTGTCATTGAATACAAGAAGGGTAAAAAACTAGTTATCACTGTCACTCAATAGATGAGAGATGTTTATCTGAAATGATTTTTTGGGGGGGATTTCTTTATAATGTAGAAGGGACAAAGTGATATTGAATAATATTTGTTTTTTATTGACTTAAAGATTTCTTTTAGTTTTAATACTTGTGTTTTTTTTGTATACATTAAAACAGTCTTCAGTATGGGGTTAAAATGAAAGAAAAAAAATTCATTTTTTTTTTAAATTTACAAATCTTCAGTTGATTGCTAGTAGGGTCTTACTACCATCCTTGATTGGTTGAAGGAGACCTCACAATATAACATCCAATGAATGGTATAAAGCTAGATAGAACAAAACGTAATGATGAAATAATGGCCAGATATTTTGCCAGATCGCTTTGTTATGGAGTATGAACAATAGGAAAAGAGTTGAATCCAATATGTCTTTACATTGGGAAAAAAATGGTCATAGACCCACCTAACAATCAATCAACGGAATGCTGAACATTACTTTGCTGGTAATTAATGTTTTGAAACAAAATGGGTAGCAATGATTCCTTCACTCATTATATCAATTTGCAGTGAACAACTTATTTCAATCTACAGATTAGGAATTAAAGCATAGCTAATATAAGTGAATATTTGCTACTTGAAAGATGATGAGTACTACTTAAACTGAAACAGAACTAGAATATAAAAAATATTGGAAGTTGAAGAAGTCAATCAATTTCTATCAACAAGATTGCAGAAGCAAACTACAAAGCAAAAGGAAAGTATAAAGCAATTAAAGAAACTCTGTTGAGAGTATAAACTCTTCTTTTCTCTTTCCATCCCTTGAAAAGTACAAAGCGTTCTAACTTCTATAATTTCAAAATTCTGGAGATTTTAAAGACTGACTCTCTACAAAGTGAATAAGTGGAGTCTTTCCTTTCAGATAATAATAATGATAATAAACATAATAATAATTTAAAAAAAAAAATATTCATGAAAGGCAGCCATAGATGATAAAGTTTACTATTTTCTGAAAAAAACTTTTTTTTTAGTGTCTTTCTCCTATATTGGCAAGAGACTGTAATTTAAGCTTGGTGATTGCATCAATGTATCTGTTTTCTTGGCCCTTTTCTCTATAATATCATGTAACTTGTTTTCAACTCAATATTATGTCATCAACATATATGGATGATTATTACCAAAAGCTATGTTTTATTATTTTATGCGATAATACTGCAAGATTATATCATGTTTTGGGACAAAGGGTGTGATAGTTATGTAATTTTCTGGTGACACACAAAGGATAAGTTCAATCCTTTTCATTAAAGCATAGCATTTTAAAATGTGGCTTTAATTTTTGTATATATGTGATAAAATAGCAGATTAGCACTAGCTTTTTCCAAGCATTACTTTGTGAAAAGGTGTATTGCTTTGTTTGGCACCAGATTCAAGCATTTTCTCAATGTCATATTACATAACTATTGGTCCCTATTGCCTTGGTGCATCACTGCTCTGCCTTGATGTACTATTAGTAAAAGCAGTGGGATCTGTTCTTTTTATTGCATGTGTCTTAAAAAAAAGATTTCCATTACTTTAGCATGTAGAATTTGCAGTACAATTACTTACTGACTTTACGCTTTCTTTCACCAGCTAAAGCAAAAGCAAAAACCAAGGAAGGAAGGGAGAATTGAAATATTTTAAAAAAAGCAAATATCTCAAATTTGATATAAAATTAAAATTACAAATAAAATCGAAAAATGACCCAATGGGTCATATATACAAGAGTAGATACTACTTGTACTAACTCTACAAGCAACAAAAATAGGATAATTTATCATTTTGCTACTATTTAACTGTGGCATGCCTATAGATTCAAGAAGGGTTTGCAAAAATGGAAAATGGAAGTAAAAAATTGTATTATTAACAAAAAAAGTTAAACCTTGCTGTGATAAACATACTTCAATTATATTGTATACAAAATCATAGATTTAAACATACCAAAATTTGTGATTAGCTCCTTACGTTTTCTAACTCAAAATTATATTTATTGCAAAATATCATTTATCAAATTTTCAACCAAAACATCCTTTATGACAAAGACAAAACATTATTATTGCAAGTACACTAGGTGGAACTAGTGAAAAAACAGAGCATCTTTACAAAAAAACATTATCCTAGATATTAAAGTGCAGAAAAAATCAAGTAAATAAGAAAGTCAATAATGCATTTCCATGCTAACACTTACTGTCTTGATCGTCTTCGCTGGATTCTGAAAACATTCCATGGAAAAAGGACAAATTGGGTACGGACATAAAGGACAGTAAAACAAATTTGATAGTTGATATAAATGAGTAAAATGCATTATGTCCCTAGATGATACATGTACATGTATCTCAAAAGTAAGGGACAGAATTTCTTGTACATTTATTCATTATATCAATATCAATATATTGACAAAAACATTCAGACGTCACATCGTAATGCATTGAATGAGAGTTGTCAACATTATACAAAAGTGGTATGTCATTTTGAAATTTTTTTTTTTCTCTGTTTAAATTTAGACCAGTTTATTATGTGTATTTGTCATTCCATAGGATCCTTTTTTTCTTTCCCCTCATCCAAAAATTGTAAAAACTGACCTCGGCCACTTTAGCATAAAGATGAAGACTCTCAATGCAAAGTTAATATAATTAGAAGGTAGTTAAAAAAGACATAAAGGACCAACAAAACTACATGGCTTTACTTCAAGTTCTTTTGCTTATAGATTATGATTATATTTTGTTGAATAACTGTCATTTGGTGGTTCAATTACTTTTACTTTTTTTCAAAAAAAGCCCTAAATATATATAGTGTCAATGTTCTTTTTGGTAAATGATAGAAAACTACTGTTCATGTTTAACTTTAACCCCATCAAATAGCTCCCACCTAATATGCAAATTGTCAAATCATCATCAAGAACACTGTGAGTGAGAGGGGGTGCAATGAAGTGGATAAACACGTATAAATACTAACTTAAATTTCACAAAATCTCCCATCAAATCATGGTGGACATTCATATCATACACCAGGGGGCACATTTCTATCTCCATGGTGGCAGCATGCAGTATTTTAGGCAAAATGATGTTTTCTATCTACAATCACATGCAGGAAGATTACTGTTGATTTGCTACATGTAGAACAGACATGTTTTATAGAATCTTTTGCTGCAATTATCAGACATATTTATGTTATCCATTTTGCCAAAAACGATTTTTTGGGGGGAGGGGGTTTCCAAAAGAAATTGTATACAATTTTCTTGTGCAAAACATCAGCTCTGAGAAGAAAAAAACCTGGGCTGCTTTATAATGAATGTCATCAAGAAAAAGTCAACAACACAAGTAATATAGCATTAGTTGCAATCATTTTATTTATGAAGAATTTATCTAATTTCTTCCTAGAAATGGCCTCAATAAAAGAGAACTAGGAAACCTCCCTTCTGGAATGTTCAAACAATATACATCACTAAGTTTTTCTTATCTCATTCTGTGTAAGACATCAAATCTGTGTAATGATTATTGGTATAACATTATAGCATGATTCTAGATTTGTTTTGTAGTCTGTAATTGTTTTATTCTGACTGATGATGAGTTTTTATTATCTGTTCTTCATTCTGCATCTTGTATTATTATGAAATAGTTTTGGCCTTGCAAAATTAATTACTGCAATCAATTTTGTCTTCACATTCTGATAAGCCCTGATTAGATATAACAAAAGTGATCACAATCAAAATCAGGATATGAAATGAATTTTAATAGCTCAATAATCTTGTTTTTTCTAAATTAAAAAAACCTTTTAGCTTTACCCTAAATAAATAAAGGAGAATTGCAGCTCCAATTAACCATTTCCTTCAGAAACAAAATATTTCATTCCAGTATCATTCTCACACTAATTAAAAATCATATTTAGTTTATTATATTCACCAAGGGTTAGACTCTAACCAATTAAAATTGGGAGAATGCATTGTGTTTAGCAAAACATACTTATAACGAGATTCTTGCTTCATGTGTTTTATTGATTAAACTGAACTCATTATCAAATTACATCTTAAATTTGTTATATTTGTCAGGATTAAACCCAGTTAATTTTTGTGGGAAATTATAAGGGGGGGGGGGGGGCAAGGGCAATATTTTAAAGATATTTTTAAAGATGAAATATGTTTGTTATTATGGTGGTATATATTTGTTGTTTGAATACAAGGTCTTCATCTTACAACCTTCTTCCTATCTCTATCACAAATTGTGTGAAAGTCATATGGAATGAAAGAAAGCCAGAAAATAAAGGTCATTAGTAGTGCATATTCAACAAAGTACTTATTCACCCAGAAAGTATTTATTAAATATTAAAATGCTTCTTTCAATAGCCCACTTTCAATCTTGAGAATGTTGTTGTATGTGCAAATTTGGTTCATGCAAGCTTGTGTTGAGTCAAAAATGTAAATCAGGTAGTTGAAATGCCTTTTATAAATACGTCAGGAAACAGAAGCTTGCTGCAATACTTAGTACCATGGTAATGTCAAAGATCCTATGTATAGTATAATATTTTTTTTACAACATTAATGGTCACTTCACATATTGATTGAATAATGTCTAATGATTCAATACCAAGAAGTTCAAAGGCAGGGCAAGATTATCATATCAAGCTACCATATCTTTGGTACTGATGCAATGGCAAATACCTTGCTTTTAGGGTATCTACAAGCCCAAATGTCTAATTGAAGTAAATCCAAAACTCTGAGACAAAAAACTAGAATTTGACTGTTTGCTTGTTTTATATATACATATAAATTGTTACCTCCAAGCCTTGAACGTTATTGAACAACATTTAATTTATTGCGTGCAATATAATGCAAGTTTAGTCATTATTCCCCTTGCACAGGAAAATATATGAATCACATCAGCTAACAGACGAGTTTTTTTTTACCATTAACTATGATGCTATTTAAAAAACTTAATTGCATAATGTCATGTGAAAAAAAGTGTAAATACAATTTCAATAGGTTTTGTAGTTTATTGTTTTAAGGATTCTATGATCATATCTTTCAAATAAGTCTTCATGTGATTATCATGTATTTGCAACGTCACACATGAAAACTGAAAATCAGGATAAGCGATCTAAATGGTACAACTTCTTCTGCATTTCTCCATTAATTTACAATTTAACATGTAATGTATTTCTACAATCCTATTGTGAGTAATATTTACAAAAGAATATACATGTAGTTCTTTTCTTAACTGAGTATCAACAAGTTAATGACTACAAAGAAATGGAGGTTTGATTTTTTTTTCTCATAAAATATAAAGTTTACACACTGGCCAAAAGTTATATGAATTCTCCCATTTCTTTTGTAATCCATTCTTGATATCTATATGTTAGGATACATTTCCATTATTTCATCTGCTATTTAATTATAACAATGTAAAAGATATCCTACTGAAGTCTGGAAGCTCAACAAAACAAGTCCCTCAGATTAACAATAACACATGCAGGTACTGTTTTGTGCATTTTTAATGTCTGTTTGCCCAAAGCTTTTGGTTAAACTTCAACCACCAAGGATTTTCTATTCACAACATTTAGGTATTCTGTGTAGTTATAAACTGTGTGCATTGGTACATCAACATTCAAGTTAGAATTTACAAAATGACTGTTGTATTAAAAAAACAGAAAGAGAGTCATGATTTGGTGTTGCTGGTAGTTTGGATGGTGCTCACATTTCTCCATTCTGGTGGTGGTCATAAGAGGAGGCACTGACAACATCATGTGACTGACTGCTACCTCAATCAAAAGACATTCAAGACGTAAACACCAGGCTCATTTGTGGTGGGGCTGTCCACAACATACAACAGCTTAGGTACAACATTGCACCAATTCTGATGTTACTCACAACATTGTAATAATAGTCAGTATCTAACATGGTGAGTATTGTATTTTATGTTTTGTTTTTGGTCAAATCAATAGGGACCCACAACATTCAACTGGCTGCTGGTAGTCCATAATGCATCAGACAACATGGCCTCTGCTTGGTGTGCTGCTGCTTTCAGCATGTAGACTACAAGTCTCAATACAGTGAAGGATATAGAAATAATATAGAAGGAATCCACAATATGACTGGCAGCCTCATTATATGAAACATGAACATCCAATGACATGTGACAGCCACTTAAACTAACCTTTTGATACAGTATCTTTATTTTTATCTTCTAGAGCATTTCCTTGACTTTCATCTGAAATAGTGTCTGTTGCTGCATCAGCCTTTTCAGCCTTTGGCACCTTATTTTTATTCATGGATAAAGTTTTCTCTCTTTGAATAACAGGCGATTCTACACCTGAATCAGCCTGCTCATCTGATTTTTTATCTTCTGTCTTATTTTTTTCTTGTGATTTATCTTCAATCTCTTTTTTCTCTCCATCTGAAAAGTATATAAGCATAAAACTGTAACAGGCTATTGTATATGATAGGAGTTTATAAATCCCCAAATTTGCTGAATCAACTATGAGATTTATATAAAGTGAATGCCAAGAAAGCAAGAGGTATATCCATAAAGCTGTACATTGGTAAGTTCATTTTTGTTGTAAAATTTCAATGAATAAATAGAAGAAGAATTACATAACCCTCAAATGCATGTTTCATGCAAGATAAATACAAGCTTCTTAAAGCAAAAAAAGGGCAATTTCGACATCTGTTTGCATCTAAAAATTATCTATCAAAATTAATCATCAAAAATGTAACATTTGAGAAATCAAAAGTCTGTTAAGAATATTTTTGTTCTATAAAATAAAAATACAAGCTTTAACAAAATTTGTCACAAAGAACTTAAAGCTTTAAAAACAGTAACATGAACAGAAACATGGACAGAAGAAGCTTTCTGATGGGACAAAGACAGGACATACTTGTTCATGTTGATGCGCTGGGCAATTAATCTAGTCTATCTGTTAATAATACATATAGGAAGCAGATAGTTAGTTTGCCCATGCATTTTTTTTTTAAATCATCAGGCTTGTAATCAAAATGCAAAAAATCATTACATGTAATTAATTGATATTTTTTCTTAACTAAACCAATCATAAAACATGTAGCAGAAATGATTAGCTCTGAAGTCTCATCATTTTGATAAGATAAATTATTCTACATTGGCACATTAATAATTTAATGTGAGGTTAGAATTCCTCAAAACTTTAAGTTCCAATGCGGAATAATTCATCTTATTATGGATCTTGGAACCAATTATAATTTTCGCTAATATCTTATCATTTTGTTTTTATTTGATGAGAAAAAATAAAACAGAACCATAACAGAAGGTAAATGTATGATATACAGCTATAATATTTATTAGACCTACAAAAAGTTAGTTGATGAGGAAAAAAAAGGAACATGAATTGTCATTTTGTCTAGTACAAAACAAACCTTCTGGCACTCGTTTTAGAATGTCAACTTTTCTAGGCCCCCTTTTGGCCTTTCCAGGTCCTGCTAATTTTTCTATTGGGAAAGTTGTAAAAAAGGGGAAGAAAATACATGGGTAATAGAGTCAGAGAAATAAAGGACTATAAGAGGAAGTATTGAATATAGAAAAGATTTCATGTAGAAATCACCCTCGTATTTTCCTCTGGTTTTTTTTCTCGTTATGTAAATACAATGTGAAGAGGCATCGGATATTTAATTTATATGTACATGCATATATTTATGCAAGAAAGTTGTGGCATAAACCCTTTCAAGTCACTGGGTGAATTTCATTATTTTCAAAGGTATCAAAATCACTCTTGCAATATGAGCAAATATTTTACAGATATCTTTTAGCTTGTTTTCTCTGTGCCAACATGATCAATTTATATACTAGACTAGATTTTCATAAAACATTTTTTCTCATTTGATTGGAATTTTTCATGGATAAAAAGTTTCTGTATATTCATTTGAAGAATAATTTAAGAAAAGGAAATGGAAAAAAAATCCTGAGATCTTACCCTGTGCGGCTCTTTCTTTCCATTCAGATTTATTAGCATATAAACAGTCGACCCAGAATCTTTTTACTTCAACCCTCATACCTTGAACGAATACAAAACATTGCAATCAAATTGACGGCCAGATTACCATTTCATATTTTAAATAAATAGACATTTCACAATTAAGACCAAAAATAATGTTTTCATTAAAATTCATCTTCTATAATAGCTTTGATCTAAAAGCAAAGTGTCTTATAACATGTTGATGATCATAAAAAGATTTAGCACTGTCTCAAGGAACCAATTAAAGTAGCCATTCAAATTGAATACATAATTGTTATATACAGCTGCTGTATAGCAGCTTGAATGTTATTACTGTTATATGAAATTTGTACTTGTTGCAATGCTGATCAGAGTTTGCTAGATTCTATGACTTTTTTTTACCCTTACCTAGTGTTGATCTTGGAGTCCCTGGCGTTGAACCCCCTGACCTAGTAAGACTTGTAGTACTTGTGGCCTTGTCTGCCATTAGGGCCTCTTCAGTAATTGCAGACTTAGAGGATTGTAATGGGGCAATGATTTTATCTAACATGTCACCCATCACTTGGAAACTTGGATCCACGATAAAATCTATGAAACCTATAATGAAAAATTATATTGGCTTATTTCTATGTTTTCCACCTTATTTCAATGCTTTTTTCTGAATGAATGTGTACAAGAACACAAATAACAAGGTAATTGTAACACTTTGTGCCAGTTGAAACAGTTTCCTGTTCAGGAACGAAAGCTCCTGGAGAGTTATTTTGGGTTTTTTTGTGCGAAAAAGTTAAAAAACTTAATTATAATATTAAAGGTAATAATAACGTGCTGAATTTTACACATTGTTTTTATTTGTTTCCCGTATAATAAGCAATGGTTTTATCTTTAACACAATAGATAACAATATAAATTGAGATCATAAGTATCATTATTTCCATTAGATTACCTATTTGTGATTCCGCCACTAAAGTGTTGTTCCTATCACAGAGCGGAGAATATGGAAGGCCTAACTCTGCCTCTCTGTCACCCTAAAAAAGTTCAGGTAAAGATCTTATGTCAGATCTATTATGAAAAAGGCAATTCTATAAGAATAATACAACTTAAAAGTTAAATACACATATATCATTTGTTGCATAGTATCACAAAGAAAAATTCATTTGATATCTTTTATAGTTGTTAAAAAATTACTGTTCTTCTTGTTTTATACAGAGAGATCCATAATGATGATAGTCTTGTAACATTTACCACTAATAAAAGTAATATTCAAATATCATAATCCTAGATAGATTTTTCATACTGATAATAAATTTGTGATTTGTCTTTCATTAGTACCATTTCAATCGAGTTTTCTTTTTTCTTAGAATACAAATGGCAATACTGACCTGTCTAAAGAACTCTTCCAATAACAGTTCAGTCCATTTATAATGTAATCCCCAATCTTTGGCTGGGTGACTTATGTCTGCACAGTGAAGCACTAAGGATAAAGCCTTAGACTTGTCAATACTGGCAAAAAAATAATAATGGATGTATGAATATATATAATAATAAATGTACATTCAAATTTGAAAATATAGGCTATTGTATAAATATGCAATATCCTTCTTGTGGTCTGTGTGTAAAGCTGCCTTCACACTGTCCCAATTTTGACATCAGATGGACATAGGATCCAGTATTTTCGAAATCGGCTCTGATCGGCCATTCAGAAGGGCATCATTAGCCACCATATGATTTTTTTCACATGGTGGCAAATATTAGGACGTCACATTATTACGTCATGCACCAGCTCGTCTGCATCATCCTCTTAATATGCATAACTATCGCATGGCCTTCTTGTGCCCTGCGGGTATGAAGTCCTGTAAAAATTCATATTTTTGTGTTGCCTTTGTGCACAGTCGTATGAACTTCTTTAGGTATTATACTTGCTTCGGTTGTTGATTAGCTGTTGACAAGGTTTGAGGCAAACTTCGCATGAAGTTCAAAATTCCATATTCGTGTGTCGATCTGATGTCAAAATGGGGATAGTGAGACGGCAGCTTAACAATTTGATGACATATGGAATCAGATAATGTTAGAAAAATAATCTTCAGATATAAATAATTCAAATAAAGTATAATATAAAAGACAAGGGCAATGCACTGAATATCATTATCAACCAATCAATCAATCAGTTATTAATAAACTTAAAACACTATAAATTTGTATAATGTTGTGCATAAAAACTTAAAAAATATAACTAGCTAACTTGATTAAAGTCGAAATTAATTCAAGGAATATGAAATATTTTTCACATTCCTTGAATTTATGTGATACCTGTAATCTATTCCTACATTAATGAATATTTTGCTTTGGTATAACAATGTGGCTTATATTTTAGCTTTAAAGCACCTATAAATTGTATGTGCCTTGAAGCTGCTATCTACTATACTGTGTTGGCTTAATTTTTGTGACATCATTTTGAACAGAAAACTTTATAACTATCTGATGGAGGTGATTTTGTTCTAGTAAATCGCTCAGATATATCTCCAAGATATTATGTGAGGAGAAAAGCACCACAGTGCTTTTGAAATGAACAATAATATTCACAATATCAAAACAAAAACAACTTAATTTTCTAATAAAATTAAACTTTTAAAGGATGACTCTGCACTGCTAGAGCATATAAGCTTTACAAAAAGAAAAGGGCAGTCAATACTAAACCTTGGGCGATCTCTGTCAAATAAAAAGGAAAGGATCAATAACATACGGTTGGGACCAAACTAGTAAAATATCAAGAGATAAAACCTCAGACATTTAATCAGATAACGAATAGCATTTTATCAATAAACTTCTACACAACAATCTGGAATGTGAGTATAGAGAGGAAATACAATTTTAGGTTAATACATAGGTTTGAGCATTATTTAGAAGAGAGGAAGATTACATGTTGTATACCAGCACAGAGAGCTAAATCAGAGTTGATGCACTCATTAAAGGGGGCCAATCCTTATTGCCAAAGCAAGTCAACTGACCAACTGAGTTGAGTAAAAGTGACTTCCCCAAGAGTCAAACTCACTCATTAAGGTGCTAAAGTCCTTGTAATGAGTCAGTTTGATTCTTGGGAAGAAGTCACTTTTCCTCATCCTAGTATATCAGTTGACACTTTTTGGCAGCTGCAAATTGCCATAGAGCTGGACTCCCTTTTATGAGTAAATTAGCTCTCTGTGAAGAATGGCGAAGGTAAAGAGGTATCTAAGATATTCATTTTTCAAAGTTGTACTTGACATGCTGTAAAAAGAGATGGCCCCATCACAAAGTCTTCGAATTTTGTTATTTGTTATATTATTTCTGTTATTTTTTCTATAAAAGTTTGAATCATTTTGATTTTTGGGAATGACACTGAACAAAACGTGAAAATAGAACCTTGTTCTCCAAAACATTGTTTGCACAATTATTAATTTTGAATTTCTCAATATCTTTACAAAAAATCTATCGGCAAAATATGACAATAGCTTTTCCAAGGATTTAAAGTTGACTAAGCAAGGAGGCCATTTTTTTAAAGGAAATATGAGAGAAGGTAGTTCATAGTACCATGTTTACTTCCAAGAGGACATGCAAGTATACTGAGTATAATTTATTTCATCATACATGTGTTTAACAGGGTATTTCTTGAGGGGGGAGGGGGGTGTCAAAAGTCTCTAGCTCATAATGTTTGGATTCATAATGCAATTTAGGTTACAATTTGGAGCCATTTATTCTTTATTCAGTATCAAATCTATCATAATATTTCTGATTTTCAAAGTTCATGAGGAAACAGTATCAATGTTATGACACCATACAGTCCCATTTACTATTGACAAAAAAAAGGCTGATGGGTTCAACCTTAAAACTGACTGCAAGAAGATTTTTTTTATAATTATGCGAGAACGATTTACATTTGTTATCATAAATAAAAGGCTGAAATGTCTCTGTCATATTTATATAATATTTGCTTGAAATCATTCAGCTGTATATATGAAATCTGGTAACAGTATGAATCCATTCCAAGATAAGAGCTTTTGGGTTTGGAAAGAGGTCATACCATATTGTCTACAATTCACACTAGGTGGACAATTTTGTGTACTTACTTGTCTGGCATGCTGAGGAGATTCTTCATATTTTTTAGTTGTTGAAAATGGAAACTCATATCTGTTGCCAGCACCATATCAATCACAAGACCTCGAAAGTCTCTGCAAAACAAAAAGAGAGAAAACATTAAAGATGATGACTGTATTGTATATAGTAAGGTGGGTCAAGACCATCCTAAATATACATGTTTCATTCCATACAGCAGAAAACCTTGATGGCTTACTATAGACACACCCATTTGTAATATTGATAGATGATGTGTGACATTTAAGTCTGTAATTAATGTCATGACACTTTCAGTAATTTGAAGGCTTGAACTGATTTGGAATGTTTTGGTAGGTGTTCAATTCAAGTAGAGAAAGTTATGTAGATAAGCAGACATTGTATACTGTCAGTTTTGAAATTGCAGAGAACATTTGCGGAGAAAAGGAATTTTCTGGTCTTGTGGTGAGAACTTACAGTAAAATCGTTTGGTGATATCTCTGATTAGTGAAGAGTGGTAAACTTTTTTGAGACAGGCTTTAAAGTAAATCACATCATAATATATCAAATATTTTTCACAAAGATATGAAAGTATAACTTGCCTATATTCTTCCCTTTTCAGATTTGACAAAACATTAAATTCGTCCTCCTTCATGAGTCTAAATGCTGTACTTATGTGATGATTTTCAAGCACAGCTCTGTCATTATAAAGCATAGCTACATCAGACCTAGAAGAGTAGACCAGAAGATTATATGTCAAACAATTGTGGCTCCTTAAAAATTGATTTGCATATCTTAGCATGCTAATAGATTCAAAGTTGAACTGAATGTTTTCCTCCAACCCCAATAACAAAAAGATACTGTTTTGATAAAGATTTTGCTATAGATTGTATACAGACCCTGTGTTGATGTGGAAATTGTTTGTTGTTCCTGTATGTTCGTAGTCATGTATACAGGCAGCTATCAAAGTAGCAAAAATCTCTAAATCTGATAGCCACAGCTGGAAAAAAACAAAATATAAATAAATAATTAGTCTGCTACTAAACTGCTACCAGAAGAAATACATAGATATTGCAGAGTGGGTAATAAACCACACAGCAGGTATTACTTTATTATGATGGCTTCCTAGAAATTCATCAGGCCTGCATATTTCTAGGAATGACCTTTGTAACCAGGTCAATCGATTAGATCAGAAGTACTTGACTTTTAATTACACACTGTCATTCTGGATTGATCATACTTGATGGAGTATTGATATTGCCATTACACAGAAATGTAACCAATATCAATCTTATTGTCATGCTTTGGGAAAACAAGAAGTGATCTTACACAAATGCATACGAGAACATCTGTACTCAGGTACAGTAATACAAGACTGGAAGGTCAAAACATTCACCCATCGGGGAATATATAAGCTTTAAAAGTGTCACTAAAGATTAAGACCTAAGCTTATAAGATTACAATGTCTTATCTAGGACAGACAGATGCCATCAACACTGGTTTCCCCTCTATCAAAAAGCAATCCCATTTTGTACATAAAGAGTATGCACACAATCGCTAAGACGACAGGACTATGAATTCTTTGATAAAGTTATCATATTTCTGAATTTTAAACCCATGAAAATCAGAAAGTAAATCTTGAAAAATCTTGCACCTCCTTGGCATGTTAGAAATATCTTCACACATGGATGTTATCCTGTCTGATGTTTCACAGTCATTACGCTGTGAATTCTATTGATCAGAAATCATACACTTTGGTGATTTTCTTTTGACAGAAGAAGATTTGTCCAAAGATGCCTCTTGCCTAATGAATCTAGACAATTTTATAGAAAACTCTGATATAAAAGAAGCATGTAAGCATCTTTCAGATCATAAAGGCTTGCAAATAGAATATTGCTTGATGATTTTTCAGTACAATTTAGATTTTTTTTAAAGAAATGACAGGCTTAAAGTAGCATAATTATCCATTCACACCTTATCCCCTTCAAGAAGCCTACATAGTCGCATTATGGAAATTATTATCTTCATTTCATCCTTTTTATTTGTTGCAGTTTTTTTACAAGTGTGTATAGGTGTTAGTTTCCACTCAATTATGCCAAAAAGACAGGTTATATTTTCTCACAGTTAATAAATTCTAGTTTTCAAAATGAACAACCTGAACAAAATCCCACATAGAGTTGTTTAAAAAACTGATGAAAGAGTAAACACATTATGACATAACTCAATGCTATATGGCAGTGAAGTCATGACATTACATTTTGATGAACTTTGATGTGTATGAATCAAAGCACAACAATTAATAAGGTGAAATCAGACCAATTATTTGTTTGCATGCTAGCAGTTGGATAGGGGGGTCATGGCAAGATCTCTATTAAATGAACATAAAGGCAAAACCTTGGATTGAATACCTTTTGAATTGATGATACAGATTGCCTGGAAGCACGCACAACAAAGTTAAAAGCATGCTTGGCATGAAGGGAATCATGGCAATTGATTTACATTGTCTGAAATTGTTAATTCAAAAAATGTAACTCCTCTGGTCAGCATCAGATTAAGAGGTGTCCTGTCCACAGACACCATAAGTTTGCTTCATTAATTTAATTGACATGGCATATTTTGGTATCACGAGTAATTTGCCAATCATACAAGACATCTCACAATTGAGTTGTCACAACTTCACTGTGTGGAAGAGATGCATTTTGTTTACATCATGGATGTGACCTACTTTCTGATGCCATTGTGACTTCCATGCTAAACATGCAGAATTGCTTTGCGTTTTCTAAATAACTATTTCACAATTCTGACCGGCAACAAAGGATTCAACATGTGGTCATGTATCACCTTTTATAGAATGAATGGTTTGCTTTTTAAGATATGAGACTTTGCAACACCTCTAAACAAAGCATGGTGGTACATATATCACAACACTGTCACAGTGTCAGCCTCTCATTTCCATTTGGCACCTATTTTGAAAGGCCAAACTGTGAACAGTAAATTAGAGGTCATTTCTGCCATATTGGATCACTTGCAATGAGCTTAAGATCTCAGAGCTTTTAAAAGTGATCCATTAGAGGAAGATTTCTTTTCTAAGTAAAGCACTTACAGCAAGTCCACTCTGAGATAAAATGTGATGGGTTGTCTGTGCTACATCTGCCGCATGTACCAGGTTGTGGTAGGGGTTCTTGTGTTTGGAATAACCTTCTTCTATCTTCAGAAAGAATGCTTCCAATGTACTTGTGTTTACCTGCAATAAGGAAACAAAGTAGATCGTTTGAAAGGGAACTTTATTTGAATATACATATCACATATCACAACAGCTAATTTTACTTCAAACTTAAGTTTCATAATCATACTTAAACTAAATCAGTTCACAACAAATTACAGTTGGATGATGACAAATTGTGAAGAAAAAGTTTTACTCATTTATTCTTAGGGACCAAAATGTTAGGCAATATATTTGAAGCTTTTTTCCCCCCATATTTTAACCCCATCATCAGAGGGCTTAGCTTTTCATCAAGATAAGTTCTTTAGCAATCGGTCCTTAATTGCTTCAAGGATAGAATAGAAAATGGTAGGATCAGCTGAGGCCAAAATGAGGAAAGGCCTTATGTGGCTTTTGCATCTAGCTATTACCATAAGTGTCACACATAATCAATAGGACTAGGAAACATCATCATCATGTAAAAGATAAAAGGACTAACATGTGTTGTCGTCAAACTTAGAGGAGAAAAGCCCATACTTAGCAGAATTGAAATTCACAATTTTCATTGGCACCTAATGAAAAATCTTGAAGCAAAATCTAAGTCTATACTACAATAACTATGATAGTTCTGGTTTTGACTTCAGTCTGATAAAATTGCTCATTTTCAACCCCGAACCCCTTGTTGACCTCATCTTTCAAGTTAATATTTCAGGAGCATTTTGAAAAAGAAATTATATAATACTATTCAAATTGAATTCTTAATGCTTTTGATGGCCACATTAAAAAGACACAATTAACATCATATAATCAGTCTTGTGCTAAATATTCATCTCAAATGTGACATACAGAGGCTGTTATGACTTTTGCAATTGGTAAGAAAAAAATCAGGCAATCTTGCAAGTAAAGTAATGGAAAAAACATCAAAAAAAAATCTTTGTAAAGATTTCTCAATATCAATTGTCTTAGTTGTTTACCAATTTCTTATTTCAAGTACATCCAAAATGACACCATTTGGTTTAGCCATAGGAATATCAAAACCTTACAATTTGGTAAAGACTTCAGAATTGGACCATACTTTTATTGAAAACAAGTTAATGGTATAACAGCACACATGAGTGTGTAGGATCAAATCAAAATGAAAATATTCTATTTCTATAACCAAAGAGCT
>JAVSBT010315519.1:0-11744 GCA_033118115.1 Pharyngocirrus eroticus
AACCTAGAGGCATATTTTTATTACTTTGTAGTTCCTAATAAAAAATTGTTTCCAAATGACAGGCTGCTTAGAATCATAAGAAAGTTTAGGATTCATCACACCCTCAGAAGGTCACTTTAATGTCAGCGAGAAGATTGGTTGCCATAGTAATGTAGATATCATATTTGATATCGCAGAATTAGTGTCAAGAGAAGAAAGGTTCTTAATGTTGTAATTTGGGTCCTTCTAGAAGAAATCTTAGCTTAGGACATGAAGTATGTCATAAAAGGGATTTAAGATTTATAAATTCTACTCGAAAAGCTGAATTCTCTATGAAAAATTGATGAATCTGCTGAGAATTTGATGCTCTGGCCATTTGCTTATTGAAAAACAGAAGAATATTTAACACAAATTTACTTGCATCCTTTTGGAAGTTTTTGTGTAACTTTTAGTTCATTGAAAGTGCTCCCTTGGGATGTAAGTTAAAAAACAATTTATGTAGGCATGAAAAAAAATCAAAAGAATTTGTCAACTATGTAGATTATAATATACATTTTAACCTATAAGTCAGTAGATCCAAGTTTCTGTTTTGTATCGATTGTTTCAGGAATGTGTGCCATTGATGTTGACCCACTCAACTCTGTAACTTTCAAACAGTTTTATCCCTTGTGATATCAAACACAAAGTAACTAAAAAAGATTACTTTTCTTCCTAATGCTAAGCCAATATTTAGCATTTTTAACCATATACCTCTGGCTTGTTGATAATTTCTCAAATCTGAGTTCATCACTAGATCATTAGTGACTTGCCAAGAGTTATTGGAAATGATGTAATCGAGTTAATTATAGCAAGTCAAATGCTGAACAGTTTCTCGTGGGGATATTGATGTTGCCTTAATTCTATTGATGAGAGTAATTTGGGAACAAATGGAGATTAGCTCCCTTGTCTTTTGCTGAATATGTGAATGTAATATTGTTAAGACAGTACATGCTTAGATAAAATGATTAACAATTGATTGATTGGTAAACTGTTTACAACTATGACTTACAAATAGATGATTCTTAAGAATGCCATTGTAAAGGTTATGTAGTTCAGAGAATTCATGAGTTTTTGTTTGATACTCCATAATTATGATAATGATTAAAAAAATTCAGATGAATCATTGCTCTTCATATTACCTCATGTATCAGTCAAACCTTACATTTCATACATAACTGCTACTATATGTTAATAACTGCATTCATATTCTAATCTAAAAGAATGCAACAGAAAGTGTCAGTGTGTTTTCAATGATATCATATGGATTCTTTGGCTCTTTGTAATAAGCTTAAGCTTACCTTGGCCACATACTCATTGATTGTAGATTAATGCGGAAAATTAGTGGTCTTCTACATTTATTCCCCAGATATATTATTGCAAGGAAAAATTCACAGATTTGAATGGATGCTATTGCTAGACTTGCTTTGTTCATTATTGGTCCTGGAAGGCCAGGAGTAATGCCGAGTAAGTCACTGAGTTACAAGAAGATTTAAGATGTACATGTAAGTAAGGTCACTTAAAGTTAAAAGTACAATACATAGAAACTGGAATCTAGGATTTAAGCTCAGTTCTAGAGAATCATTTCAAGGTGACTTCTGTCGATAAGATAAAATGTATGATTAATGTCTCAATATTCTCTTGGAATGGTTTCTTAGATGTGCACTGTAACAGTATCAGTTAGACACACCCACTTTAACACAGTCAGCCATAACAGTTTAGAAATAGAATCAGTCCTTATACCCAGAAGAAGTTTACATCTAGTGGTTCTTTGATGGTTACCGATCTAAAGGTTCATCTGACTGGAATGGGTAGCTGTGCAAATTTCTGCTCTCATTATCTTTCTTAGTCATATCAATGGCTTGTTTACTGCCCTTCATTAGTTGGAGTCTTGAATGAAGTGGGTTTACTGTACTAGCAGAGTATTGTGATCACAGCAGAATGAACCCTGTAAAATTGCCAGGAGTACTATGAATGAATCCTAGAATACTGCTATTTATCTGGTAACTGTATAATTTGTTGTAATTTAGTATCATAAATTTGGCATGCATAGAGATTGCAGGATATTTGGCTTCCTATCATGTTCAGAGAATATTTTTGCTGTATTCAATGATATCATTGAACTAAATGTCAGTTGTGAGCATTTATTTTACAAATACAACTATGATTAATGAATAGGGCAGGAGGGAAAGATAATAGCTAAGCTGAGATGAATTGTGTCCAATCACCAACTGAACTTGTAGATTTCTGTAACAAAAATTAATATGTATTATTGACTTTTAGCAAGTGATTTTTAAGAAGTTGATAACAAAATGAATCAACATAATTAAGCTTCGGAAGACTGTTAATATTTTGTATTTCTAAATAAAATGTAAATTTTCAGTTTTAAATGTTATCATATCAGAAATTACTATTGAGTTTGACGGTAAGTTGTTTACCACTGCAGAAGGTATGTTTTCTAAAGCACTGTAGTAGACTAAGAGGCATGTAAAGTTCATGTTTCTCTCTTAAGTTGAAGATCAATAGAACTCATCAATTTTCAGGGGAAAGATATATTTGTGATATTATTACATGCTTTCAGAGGTTGACTATAGTACTTGTACTTGACTTATTGATTACAACAGAGAAAATGGTCACTTTTATGGTTAGTGCGGTAGGGTTCAGGAGTAGGGTGTGGCAGAAAGAATTTTTGACAAAATGTATGTTTATTGATATTCAGGAGCCCGAGAAGTTCAAACATGCAGCCAAAATCCTAGGAAGATTCATTACAGTATTTTACAGACTGATTCTGTGATAGTTCAGATCAATATGATTTGATAGTGTGTCTGCATGAATATTGATTTGGGCGGGTGCAGATCAGAAAAGTATTAAATTTATCTTTGGAAACCTATCTATATCTCAATGTTTGTTTTTTGAAGGGGTTGCACATTCTCAGTATCTACATATCAAACCAAAGCCGTCAATCTCCCATCTATGATGGGTTTAATTTTCATTATATAATTGTGAAATATCTACACTATGGTTGATAGAATGTATCATTGTTCTTTGACAAAAGGCCATCTTCTTACATGAATTGAAGTAGCTCTCACTGAAAATGAAGCCATCTTAGTTATGTAAAGACTCCTTGTTAGATGATATTAATGTTGAATCAAGTAGAGATTTGTTGGGTCCAATCTTATCAAATGACTGCTAAAATCCTTACTCAGAGATTTGATTGGGTGACCTATTCATAAGTGATTGATGTAAAATCCTTTTCCTTTCAACAGTTTTTTCCCAGCATTTCTTATAATCCTTTTCTAACAGAATTAATGAATATGAATTGAACAAATCACTCTTTCCTATAATATTACCTTCCCTGATACCTCAGTATCTAGACACTCCGTTTAATTATTAATTTGTTTCCTAGTTCTTCATGTACATCATGTCATTCTGCCTAAAAAAAGACGTGTATGTATTGTGTTTCTTCAACATGAGATCTTTTGGAGAGTTATGGTTATACAAGCGCTTCTGAAGAGCAAGACCTCTAAGACGCGCTATAAAAATTCTGATTATTATTATTATTATAAGTTTTATCATTCTGAATTATCAGTGTACATTTTTTATGTCATATGTTTTATAACATAATGTTTTACCTTTTTGTTAAGTTCTCTGATTTGTTTTTGTCTTTTAGGAACCTATTTTCAAGAAAGCCAAAGGAACCATGTGAACAACCCAACCAGGGTAGTGCCCCTGGATGGAAGTTGTTTGGCAAAGTGCCTCCCAAACAGACCGCCCCAAAAGACCCCAACAAGATCTCACAAGAGTACCATGCAAAATGTAAAGCCCAACAACAAACTGTCTGCAGTAAAGGCAAGAAAGCCCAAGATGTAGAGGTGTCATCCACAACAGCCCTAATTCTAGAACAGAGACCAATGTAAGTATAGCACCCCCTAGTATCAATTTAAATACTTACTACTTTGTAGTTAGAAGAGCCATGAGAAAGCTAATGAAATGGTGATACATGTGAAGTTATAATGAACTCATTTTATTGAACTTTTGGAAGCTTGGTCGGAAAGAAGCCTGATTGTTTGGTCATTTTGATCTATGGATAAATTAAGCGCTCAATTTTATGAAGATCAGGTCATTTTGTCTTTATCAATTCAGATGGATGGGCTATTGCTCACCTGAAAAAAACACTGGGCTATGAGACAATATACAGACCTGTGCGTATACCTGGGTATTAAAGATAGAAACCCTTTCTGTGATTTTAGATTCTAAGCATGTTCTACACTAATAACTCTGGAGTGGTCTCAAATTTATTCTCTAGATTTCTAAGGGAGAAGCCATTTATTCTTTATGGGCTGCCTAGTACCCATTGTGGCATCAATTAATTCATCTCTAGCTGACTGCGTAGACTGTAGTCAGGAATTATGGCAAGGTGTGATGGGGGGATAATAGTAGCATACCTAACAAGCGTTGATCAATAGGGAAGTCAATTTGGATTGTCATTTGATAAAGATGATAGAGAGGCTGCAGTCATTTACTTGGAGTTTCATCTCTCATTTTGATGCTTTTCATTAGATATTAACACAATGCAAAAGGAAATAGAGAAACCTTGCATGGAATATTTTGAGTTTGATTTTTTAAAATAATTGGTCTTAGTTTCCTTTTTTTCATGATTAAAAGAAATGTATTCTCTTAATTCCTCCCTTTTCCTTTCTTGAAAAAAAATTCAAATATGAAATAAAAATCACCCACCCCAGGTTATGAAATGTTAGCGGTATTCTCATCTAGATTTCTAACATCATGAAAGATACTTTTGACTCAGTTTGATTTTTTTTAAAAATGCAAACAAGGTCAAAGGAAACATTCCTGTTTTAGGATGATCTAGGATCACAATTCTTTCCTTTTTTGTTGGAACCTGAGGGAAAAACCCTTCTAGTCTGAATATAAGGTGATCTATTTCCATCATATCAAATATCCCAATGCACAGTTATGATATAAACAATGATTAATAGCGTACATAGACCATTTGGGTTTGTTAGATTATGTTGTTTTTTTCCATTCCTCCACAGGGCAATGAACTACTTTTATCTGAAAGTCGTTGTTGTAAATCATGAAACAGAAGTCATCGCATTGGTAATTCAATGTAAAATGGAAATGTGTGTATGCCCTAACACCTTTACAGAATAATAGAACTTCAACAGTAAACACATTTTCTCAGTGCCAAGGGCCTATGAAACGGCATTATTATTGCCAAAAAAGAAAGGAGTTTTTGTTTGTTTTTTGGGGGGGAGGGGGCTGTAGTTTATGTCCCAATTTTTAAAAAGTTCTGCCTTTTTGCAGCATTTTTTCATCAAAGTACAAACACTAATATTTCTTAAAAAATATGTCTATAATTATTCAACCATTCAACAATAAACCTGAAAATATATATGTATTAATTCATAAAATTTCATGCTGAATGTGCTTCCTTCTCTAAAGTGGCAATTTAACAACAGCATCACCATTTCCTCTGCTGAAAAAAATTGACAGAATAAAATTGATATAATTATACATCTTTCAAAAAACAAAACTCTGTCTGTTGCAACCTAAATATGTCACACTTTTCTGACAAAAATATTGTTGATATTGTCAAACCAACATGAAAATAACTTTTCAGAGGTTTTGTTTTATATTACATAACTTATATAGGTGTGACCATATTGTGGCATAACTTATATTATAATATAATTCATTGCATAAGAGCATTTGGGTTATTGCGAAAAGAGTTGGGAAAAGAGTTTGGTTGTATCGGTCAGTAGCATCATTGATATTGAAGTACAATGAGGGATTTAAATATACCAAGAATGGTTGGCATAATTGTATGCATGTGATTGGCTGGATAATGTTAAAATTCCATTGTAGACAGTGTATAATTATAAGTAGTTTTTTTAAACAAAAAATATACAGCTCAACTGGGGAATTTGTAATGGATTTTACGAGGATGAAATTAGATTTGCATTGGTGATATATGGCTACAAGGATATTAAAGTACCCATAAGAAAGCTTCAGTGTTGATTTATAGGTTTTTTTTATGCAATGAATAAAAGTATATTAAATTTTGTTAAAAAGTTTTTTTTAGGCAGCATGTGATGTAACATGATATAATACTGAACTTAAAAAACATTTTGTACTTTAAACTGTGTCCAATACATTATTGAATTGTTTTGGGATATAAAACTTGGCCTGTGTTTAACAAAAGAATAAACCCAAGCTATTTTTAGTTTGTGTTTCAAGGAAAAATGTTAAAAATGACCTCAAAAATGTTGTCCTTTTGTCCTGGACAAATAAAGGCTTTGTCAAATGTCCTTGTTAAATGACCTTAGTTGCAAATGGCCCATGGTTATGATGTGGTTCAAAATGTCCTTTATTATGTCTACATGTACTTGTTGCCTTTGTTGAATGTTCAGCTGTAAGGACAAGATGAGTCATTTTCTTGTGTAATGGTTTGATTTTACAAAATATTCATAAACAGTGTTGTATTATGTTGAAACAATCACTCGATACACAATGTCAATCTGATTTAGCAAAATTCCATTCCTTCTTGGTTAACTGTAAATTTTGAAATGATGTATTACTTTACTTCGATGCATTCCCATAATTGTTCTTGTTCTTGTTGCTCTTGAAATGTTTTTTGTTTAAATTGTGTAAATATTAGGAAATAAAGTATGATAATGCTGCAACATCTGCTGGATAGTATGAATACATGTTATACACGAGGATTATGTCATTGACTTGTCACTCTTTGTTTTTTAGGGGCCTCCCAAGCAAGCCTCAGGAAGAAGCACAGCGCCACCAAGCTGAATATGAAGCAATGGTGGAGGCTGCAAAGAAAAGAGGTTAGTATATTAAAAAAGCACAGTATAATGCACCCCTACCTTTAATGGCCATAAAACTGTCTCAATTTGAGCTCCATTAAACCCATGTGTTAGTGGGAGAAAGATTTCCAGATTTTACCATTTGGCATTGGGTTAACTTTTGAAACTGTTATAAATAACTAGAAAAGACACCACAGCAATTTGTCATTTTGTGCAACTTTACAAATTATATAAAAGGGGAAAATGCAGTTCTAAGCCTGTTTTAGGTGAAAAAGTCAGAATTCAATTATGAAATAGGATGCAGTTTTAATGAGTTAGTTGGAATATGTACTTCTGTACATCACTTTTATGTCATTTTTTTCGATGGAAAATTCAGAAATTATTCACTGGATGGAAACTATGACTGAGGATATGACTTGGAAAAGGACAGCTTGTGCTTGGTCCACAGACTATATGTGACTTTCCCTCATTTCAATTCAAAAAGAAATAACATGTTGCTACATGGATCTCATACCTAATGATCTTTCAAAAAGTATTAACTCTGCTATTGATTCTAAACGGAACTATATATCCGATCATGAGTTGGTTTCAAAATCACAACATGAAGTTGCCCACATAGAGTATTGATGTGTGAAAATAAATGATTTTGACTTAGGTCATGCCGTGTTGGAAGCAGTGATTCCAACATCTGTGGAATAACAAATTCCGTCACCATAGGTTTTAGGATTGCAAATTTTTATCAAAATGTTTCAATATAATTTCATGCACTAATTTCCTTTTTAAAAGCAAAGAAAGGAAGGAACTCTTGTCTCATCCATCATCTAAATGGTCTTTTTTTAAATGGATAACTTTGATATGAGAGGAGTACAGTGTTGGACCTTGCGAATGGTTTACTGGAGATAGGAATTAAAGGATTCACATATTCTGACGCATATAAAGTATATTATGAACTCTCCCATACATTCACACCAAGTCATGGTAATTCAATTCCTAATTAATGGACACTGTTTGTTGCGTTGAATTCAAAACAAAATTGTCTCCTCAAAGGAAGTTTGAACCTGATACCACGAAACATTGTCCTGTGATAAATTGAATTTAAATCTGATCTAGAATAACACAGGAAACCACGTCAATGCCACAAAGGGTGACACAAAATACATACACAGATCAATGTGACCATGTTGTGTACTGTACAAAAGTAGTGCGAATGATGAATTTAATTTTGGGGAAATTTTTCAATGATTCCAATAGAAAATAGATTATAATTGATAGCATGCATTATTTGGTCTGGCTTCTGCAATTATTTTTACTGAAAATTTATCATTTATTCATGCTTTAGCAATTAATTCAGTTGATGTTTGCTATGCATCCTGTAATATTTTTTTTATCCAGAAAACATTACATCAACAATATAAGACATTTCAACACTATCCTTGATTAACTCAAGCAATGATGAAGGCTTTGCCAATGGAAGGTTAAAAAACAAAAAACATCAGTTGTTTTCATTCCGCTCCTGGGATCAAGAGGATTTTGACTGTAATCTTTTTGTGTCCATGATTTGGAAGGATTTTTTCACCCAAACATGTCCTGCTTGGTTTAATGTTTTCTTGACTTCAATCTTGATTCCTTTGAAATAGGCTTTTGGGAATGAAGTCCTTGTAGTATCTCATTTAGTGGCTTTAAAACCATAAAAATCCAAGAAGTGATTCCTGAAGTTATTATTTAGTATGATTTACCTATCAAGTTTGGATTACAGTTTCAAACATGTTCTCTTTATTTTGTGCACAGTATATTTGACTCTTTAAATGAGATGTATTTTTATTTCCATACATGTTTTCATTCATTTTCATAATTACCATATTGGACTCCGTGCTAGACTGTATTATTTTTTCTCAGGTCTCAGCAAAGGTTATTTATTGGCAAAGAAGTTTTCTATTTACTTAATATAATCAAAATGATTGAGAACTCTTATAGTATCTGTACCTGGCAGGACTTAGCACAGCACTTTTATTGATTGGGGATATTAGAATATAGTCTGCAGTTATTACACAAAGTAACAGTTTAGCCTATATGCCAATCAATAAGATAACTTGAACATTATATGCATAAACAAGTAGAATAGCGGCCATGCTAGGTCTAGATTATTGGAAGTCATCTCCAGAAAACCCTTGCCATTTAAGCACCACCCTGCTATTTTTGGGTCTCGGTAAGCTTGTCCTGTTTTAGCCAGTCTAGTATTCACAGAATTTACTAACCCTGGCAGGCCTTGAAGTCTCGAAGGTTCAATTGCACCACATCCGTAATGCACTCATGGTTTTCAAATCACTGGTCCTATGGAGTGCACAAAAAGAATGAAAATTGAAAGAGCATGATTAAAATTCTGCATTTTTGTTATAATACCTATTCATAATCAATATTTATATTAAGTTGATGAATTTGATATTTGCAAAATTGGTGTTTATAACATTGCGCTAATTTGTTGGACCTAGGTTGATTCTAGATTTCTAGGCCTTCCCCAGGAAATGTTTTAACAATCTTAAAAGATTCAAAGGTTGGACAGTAAGCTTTTTTCTGTCTAGAACTCCCCTAAGAGAGGAAAACATTTACCCACTATTTACAATTCTTTAATGATCCAGTGCTGTATAAATATTTTTTCCCTATGAGAATACTACATGTCTACATTATTTTTATAACTTTGCTAAAGATAGACTGTAGTTTTTGACCTCACTGTCACTGGAATCTTGATGGATCTATTTTGAGACCTCAGTCTTTTCTTGAATTTAGGTTCCATGCCTTGTCCTGTTTTTCATTTTGGTTAAGGTTTTAATTGAAAAAGTGGCTTTGTGTGTAATACTTTGGTTCCTCTGTAGGCAGGCTTCATATTTGACCCTTTCTTTAGTGAAAAACAAATTTGTTTTGAAAAGCTTAGCTAATCCCTTGTAATATAAAGAGACAGAAAGCAGAAAATTGGGGGTGTACTAATACAGTGAATATTTAAGAGTTAGTGCTATGGTTGAAAAAAATAGCACACCTAACATCTAAAACAAATTGTAAAATCGAATTCTTTTACGCAGTTCTATATTCTCTATTGATCTAGAAATATTCTGTTTATGTATTTTAACCTGTTATAAATATTGCATGAAACTTCTGATTATATAGATGGAATACCCACCCATATTTTCTAGTTTTGCTAGGGTTACCTTTTGATGTCAATCTAGTAAATTAATTTCATTGAACATGAAGGTGGGTGTGGTAATTTTTCAAGAAAGCAACCTTGTACAGTGCTAGAGAAATTCTCGACAGTATAATGATTTACCAAATATAAGCATACTGTGTAAACACATGTATGTAACACAGGATAAACTGAATGCTGAAGATTATTGATTGCAAATTATTTGTAGCTTGTTTATGGGTTGCTGTTTTTAAGTCACTGTGAGGAGATAGGTGTATTAAAGGAATCATTTTGTAAGGTTCCCTAGTTAGCTCCCTTTAGTTGTCCTATTCATAATGCCTAGTGAAGGGTGTATGCCTGACATGTATGATGGGATTTAGATGCTGTCATCATCCTCATCTTGCTTATAATTTCTGACAATACCATACCAGAGTTGTTTTTTCATATATCGGCATGTTGGTTTTTGAGGTGTTTGGTAATTTTTGAGGCTGTTGTAAGCCTTTCCCTTGCACAAACTTGAATGCCTTTTTGGTCATAGGCTTGTCCAGAAAAGTAGACTTTTTTTTGTCTTTTATTGAACTGAATTATTGAATTGGCCTTGTCATAAATATCACACGTGAAAGCTTGATCAACAAGAGGCATATTTCATCAAAGGATGAAAGAGGTATTGCAATAGCCTGTTGCACGCCCAATCAATTATTTGGTCTCGCTGACTATTGTTGTCTTGTAAAAAAATTGAGAACTTATCTTTTTAACATTTTCTTGATTATTTTCTATTTTTAGAAATCAAAGAAGCCAAAACAAAAAAGAAACATATGCAACAACAAATTCGACAAGAAGAAGCCCTTTCTGCTGCTCTTAAAATCTGGAACAATGAAATATTAAATAACTGGGATACAATGTAAGTACAATCAGTTTTAACAAAAGAGAAAGAGTGGTCAATTAAAACAAATAGAAATGGTGAACTGAACAATGTTACCAAGTTATTTTTGTATTCAAACATCTCATATGGTAGAAAGAACAACAGATTATTTTGTATCATGATTCATTAAAATCTTAAAAGCATTTCGTAATGGCCCATAGATAACTTTGAAACAAGCTATAATGGACCATTTTGATGTCATGGAATTTAAGCATTCCAAAAACAGTGTCCTATAGTCTAGGGACTACAATCCTATTCTAGTGTTCCAGCTTTGTTATGCTTGTCAAACCTTGCCCTGGTTATCATGCTTTATGTTTGGCTTATATGTAGCAAGTATGGCTGTTTTGATCATGGAGGTTAACTAGCTCCAATTCTCTCATCAACATGGGAAATTGAAATAGAATTTTTTTTTTCTGGCATTGTTGTGAAAGAGAATGGACTAATCAATGAGACTTCTAGGGTTGGGAATGCAATACCAATAACGGAGGAAAATGAAATCACACAACAAGGCTGCTGTGTATTTTAATTAGTTCAAGGTAAAGCCATGTTGAACAACATTGAATGAAAGGCTGAATTTTTAAAATGTTAGGTTTGTTGCTGTATTGTATGGGTCCCTTCTGTGTTCAAATATAGATTCTCATATCAAGATTTATTTGAATGATATCAAAAGTATACCTTTATATCCTTGTATGATTTCATGCTGGCATATTTCATTCATAAGGCCAAAATAAAAAGATGCTTTGTTTCGGGTTGAGCGCCCGCGATTTTTCTGGTACAGTCTTCACCCGGCCGGAAG
>JAVSBT010315630.1:0-11736 GCA_033118115.1 Pharyngocirrus eroticus
TGAGCCTGCGTCCTCATCGGATTTGCACATCAATTCGTTAACTAGCATACTTTTTGGCACTCAGCTGTCAGACTAATAGGTGTTGATTTATGTTGTTGTTTTTGCATCATTCTTGTCTTTTTACTCTTACTTTTTATTTTCTTCATTATCTTTGCTTCCCATTGTATGATCATACAAGGGTTAAACACTTTACGCTGCTACATGATTATGCTACTAGCCGAAAGGAAAATTTCCTTCTACATAAAATTACAATAAAATTACAATAATTATGTTGTTACTATCATAATCAATTGAGAAGGGTGAGAATTTTCACAAATTTCAAAGGCGCATTTTGCCTGTTCTGTCTTAAATTATAACATTATATTTTTATGATGTGTATCTATGTCATTATTAGCTCAGTTTACATGACTAAATGTTTTCAGATGCAGGAAGTGTTTTCCTTAAGAATTCTGTGCATCAATTGTCAGATTATTTTACACAAGAAATTGTGATGTCAGACAGATGTAATTATGTTCTAGACAACATGTTCAGCCTATTTGTTCCTTTTACATGCCATGGAGATCTAAAAAACTGTGTTTTGGAAAAATTAAACTTTAATGACCTGGCTGAAAATATTTCTGTAAAAGTGTGAATGTTATCACAAGTAGCTCTAAAGATCATATGATCTGGGTTTAGGGAAAATATAGCCGAAAACCTAGCTAGAAATGTTTCTGTTCGAGTCTATATTCTGTATGAAATAGTCTTGAAAACAGTCAGAATTGTCAATATACACCTGGGCATAAACTAAACAGACCAAAAGCTTAATTACTTGTACCTTTTCATTAAAAAAATCAAAAAGATAGAAAAAAACAGATCATGATAGGGAGCAATGATTGATTGTGGTAAAAAATATGTTGGCTTTGTATTTTTTTTCTTCAGCAAATCAATTATTCACTTGGTTTAGCATTGATTTCTATATTAACATCCTTCTGAATGAGATGGATTCTGATTACTGTGTGTGGTTTAACCCAGTGAATAGTGAGGCATTCATGTTAATTCAAAGATCTCGTACTAATTTTAATATGTTATAAATCCAGGCCTTGAAATCTAGAAAAAGCCTTGGTGCAACAAATCGCACCCATAATTTCAAAATCGCGAGTGCGACACGGGTGTGGTGCGATCGCACCCGCGAAATTTCAACGCCTGTAAATCTCTTGCACACTCATATATATTTTAGAAAAAATTGAACTATCATGTACAGGGTTATAAAAAGCAAATTTGAAAAAAAGGTCAGGCAAATTGTTATAGAGTCAAGGTTTTCAATCTGCTTCTTTGTAATCCTGTCCCTAACTGTTTTGTTGTAATTTTTGTTATCTTTATTTCAAGCTAAACTGCTGGCTAGAAAAAGGCATCAAATATTCTATGTCATTTGATTGCTTCTCTACATTTTAAAAGCACTTTTATTGTTTTGATCATGTATTAATCACTCTACACAAAGAGGGTTTTTCATTTAATTTGATGAATGGCCACTTTTTACCATTTTGTATATTGATTAAACCCTTTTAGCTATAATCTAGTCGTAGGAGCTTTTGGAAAAGTGAATGTCTGTATTTTGTTTGGCTTATTATGTTATAGCAAATGTAAAAGTAAAGTAAAGCCATGCTCGAGCAATTAAGGCCCATCAGCAAATGTACCTGTGTTTTATGATAAACAATGATTTTTTTCCCCGCACCTTTTACAGAAATCATATAATTTTTAAAATTTTAATTCAAACATCACAAATGAAATGAATAAAAATCTAGTAAAAAACTATAGATAGGCTTCTGGCACATTCACTTGGTACCGAGATAAAAGGAATTTCTATTCTGAATGATACAGCTTTATGGCATGCAAAGACAACTTTATAATTTCAGGAAAACACCTTGATATTTCACGGAATACTATGCTAAAGATCACTCATATATGAATTAGCAATACCACATTTCATAAAATGTTTATTTGAAGTGATTATTTCTGCCAGATCTTTTGCAGACTGCACATGTTGCTAACATCTGATTCAACCCTGTTAATAGGAAAACAAGACCAGGAGAGGGATTAGATTCTTGCTGTGAAGTTTATTATCATACACTAGATTGCTAAAGTTAACACATGTCCAGGTGTAATAAACACCAGAACAATGAACTAATATATGAAGTACATGTAGTCACTTTCACTATTTCAATATTTGTAAAATGATATTGGAAAAAATTATGTATAATAACATTGGTGCTATTTGTTGCACCAAGGCTAATTCTAGAGGCCTGATGTCCAATGCTGTATATATAGCGATAAGTCTAAAAAAAAGACAACTATATGGAATTAAATACCTGCAGAATCTCTATCTTCGGAAATAATCTATTCGTAAACTAAATGCGCAGAACCGGGTAATGTTAGGGAGATAAATCAGGGGCGACATCTGAAGGTGCTTGCGTCTCATTGAAATGAGCATATTTTTTTTCATTTCCTTTTCCCAAGAACCTTTGAAGTCAAACCCGAATCATTCTACAGTTTGTAGAGTTTTTACACATAATTCTCAAACTATGAATCTTGATTTCCCTTAAATTTTGTAAGTAGGCAAATCTTTCTTTTGATTGCTGAAGCAAAACAAAATAACAAATGATATTATATTTTTCTGAAACAAAAGTGTTTTTTATACTATTGTTAAAGATATCATTATGTTGCATTCAATGAATAGAAGGTGAAAGAGCCGGTTTTTGAAGATAAAGTTCTTTCTGGTGTAAAATCGAAGTTTATTCTTACCGTATCCCATGGCCACCTATTGACTTGAATTGGCTCAAGCCCTTCCAGATGATTAAAACAAGGAGAAAACCCTCAAATACTTGTATTTGTTTATGTTTTATTTTGGCAAAACATGTAACTCTGGGAGGGATAGTTTCTAGGTCATTTGTCAAAATAGGTTTTCAGAGAATTTTGAGACAAATAATGGCATTAAGCACTGTATTGAAATATGTTTATGAAATAGTTTAAAGTAATTTTTTGTGTGTGTTATGAAGATACTAGAATATAACTTACCAAAGTTTGAACTGATTTTAAAGACCACTTTCCATTCTCCATATTGATCTTTCCTTTGCAGTTTTCAATTTTTCAATGTTGTAATAAAAATATACATTTTCCAAACTGATTCTCCAGCCATGTTTTTTGTCTATATTCCAGCCAAAAAGTACCTCCTAAATAGTTCTACACACAAATCCATGCATTCCAACTTTGTTGGGTATTTCCAATTCTCTCCACATGAACTATATCCTACTTGGCTTAATTTCAATGATAAAAACAATACATTTAAACCAATTAATCATTTACACTTATAAAGTGTTTTTTTAACCTATCTATCTACAAAGGCCATCTAATTGATCACATGCACATTAAAAAAAAAAATTAATGTGCTGTGATCAGAATCCTGTCCTACTTCTCTTAATGTAAAACCTTATAGATTGATGGTTTAAATGATACTTATTGATTAAGCTCCCGAAAGCTCTCTACCAGAGCAATAGCCTTTACATGGCTCTGAATTTAAGAGCATCTTGTCATCAACTAACTTGTTAATGGAAAGGTAAATCAACTCTTTACAAATCTCATGCTTAGTTGATTCTATTCATTGTTCTAACAAGTAATTGAGAAATGTTATGCAAAATGTGATAATCCATCTTATTTCCGTGATAGTTGCGTTATACTGGCACATGTAAACTCACTTCACAGTGTTGGTCCAATTCTATATAGCTTCTAACACAAATAAAGTCTGTTATATTGCTTGGCTGAAAGCCAAGCTTATTATCCACAATTTGGAGTGATATAATGAAAGTTTACTGTCAATTCCAGTGGTTTTAGTACTTCTGGTAAATTATGGGTTGTGGAGAAAATGATAAAGTAATTCTAATGAATTTACCCTTCAGAACATCATGCTAAATGCATCATTCACATTATATGGTTGACTGTATTCAGGATGTACAAAATTAAAAACCATATAATAGCTAGAAATTAAAAGGGTGTGGATTGCAACTGAAATAAATGATCGATACTCTACTTCCATCTTTGACATTACTCATCATCAAGTTATATAACATTCATTGCAGATTTGTTTCAATTAAGCTGTTTTTATTCTAAGAATCATGACTTCATGTCTTTATCAAGAATCAGCCTTCCAAAGAAATAGTTTCATCTAAATAATTGAAATGATTGAGAAAAACATCGTTTTCGTTCATAATGTGACAAAATGTTGTAAGACATTGGGATGACGACTCTCTATTACCTTACCTTTTGAAAAAGAAAAAATGACTGCATTGCTTAGCATTGTACTTTTATCCACCACAAGGTGGCACTGTCTGTTAAAACAAAACTGAGTCCGAATACTGAATATCATTTGTTATTATAATGGTTGAAACTTTTGTGAATATAAACCAACACATTTTGCTTAATTAGTATAACTACATAGTACTACTAAGAATGTTATTTTGGAACAGTCAGATTAATCATACTCCACAAGTTTGAGATACAAACCCACAAGAGGCAGTGGATGTTTCCTAATTCTAGGAAATTGTTTCAGGACGAACTACCCAAAGAGCCACCTAGTGGTAAAATGTAAGACAGATACAGGACTAATTTCTTTGGTCCATGGCAGATATTACAAAAGGGCAGTCCTTGCAGTGAAAAAAAGGGTATTTTTAATTTTATAAGCAGCTAAGAGGTATTGTTTTGTTTTGTTTTTCTTTCTAGGATAATCTTTCAAACCCAAGATCCCCCTGAGCTATAGGCATGTAGTCAGTCATTTGTGATAAATTCATATGTTTTCAAAATTGTGCAGCAAGAGCACACACAGGTACTGGTATAGCATTACATAAAGTAGGGCAGGATGAGCTTGTCTGGGTGTTTGTACATGACCTTGTCCTTGTAGTATTCAAATTTAGTATTCAACTTGAAGTCCAGCATGGGCTTGCTTAAAATCGTTGTCATCATTCTTGCTGGACTTTTTATACAATTCACAGCCAAAGTAATGTGAGTATGACAACATATCAGTGTGTGCATTGCATGGCTCTATATCATTCATGTTTTTACTGTGACTATTATGCAGTAATAATACAAAAAATGATCTGATAGTGATAGCAAAGGCAATGCTGAAGTTCAATATAGAATGATATTATCATGCCTAAATTCTAAACAATATTATGAATGTGCATTAATATACATGCAAAAGATGATTATAAAGTAATTTGTAAAGAGTTGAAACATTTATGAAAGTAATAAACTATGCTTGTTTTAACTGCCTTTAAAATAACTCTGAAATTTCTGCATTCAGAGCTATAACACATGTATAGAAAAATCATTTTATAGATTTGTTTACTATAAATACTCTTTTTTTTGCTATCATGCATAGGAAGAGCGAATAAAGATATAAGAGTATGTCTATGTTAACACATATATGCATTAGACCGTGCCCATTTGCAATATTGTTTGTGGTCTTTTCCAAGTTTTCCCTAACACAGCTTTCTTTCTTTTGTGTCTCTTTCAAGATACAAGCTTGGGTTTCACAAGAATGTTTACAACCATCTACCAGGGCCATGCCGTATGATTAAGACTATGCGTATGTATAAGATTATCATAATATGTATCACAATTCATATCTCCCCCCCCCCTTTCTGATTCATACCAGCTGATCGAATTATTATAACTATAATGCTAAATCATTTCATAACAAAACTGTCTCTTTTGTAGACCAGCAATTTGGAATTATCATTTTAAAAACTATATAGTATTTAATGCCAGATTATACAAAATATACCTTTTGGTTTATATAAGATTCATTTATGCCTTTCATAGGGAAAATATTGCAAGTGTCCCAATAATATTAGCAAAAATGTTATTGGTTCCAATATCCATATGTAGAATAAATTATTCGACTTTGGATCATAGTTTTTTGAGGCAATTTCTTACCTCTTACAAAGTTTCTGCCTTCACCAAAGGCCATGATCACTAGAGGGCAGAATCGTTGAATGAGGTAAGATATTGTCTCAAAAATCTATGCTCCAAAGTCGCATAATTTATTCTACATATATCACACTAATGTTTGGTTTGACTATACATATTAATCCTTTTCATAACTGCAGCAATTTAGGCAAGTTTTTATAGTTTATTCAACATTACTTTACTCAATGAAATATCATCAATGTTTTCCAAATATAGCCAACAATGAGGTAGACAAATCATTTTATACTTTTTCATTCCAGCCTATGGATCTGAAGATATCCAAACACTTCCTAATGGTATTAGTATTTTGTCATCAGTAAGTCTCTTTTTTAAGAAATCTATCAGTTTGTGATTTTTACAGTATGATAATAGATTAATTGTAAAATTTCTCACATTATTTTTTTTATCAAATATCAGTTAAAAAAACATCTACCTCACCCCCTTTCTATAAAATGGAAAGCCAGGAAGCTTTATAAATTCCAAAGGTATCTCTCTTCCAAAAGATCAGCAAGAGTTTACACCCAAGGACTATTTGAATAAGTTAACTGATTTACTGTACTTGTGACATTGTTTCGTCTTTTTTCTGTATTTCACCTTTTCCTAGGGTTTGATATTGCCAATGCAAAAAGGAAATCCAGTTTTCCAGAAAATAAAAGGGGGAATTTTTATGTTTGATTTTAAAACCCCTGATCAGGATCCACAACAACTTGATATTGAAGGTAATATAAACACAGAGACATTCAGCCCCCATGGAATCAATATCTGGACAACTGATAAAGGTAGGGGAGACTGTGGAGCATTGGGACAAAAAAAAATCCTGTTCAAATTAAAGTCAGTATATAACAGGTTAGAACTAAGAGTGATACTGTGAAAGGTAAATTCCTTCACCAATTACTAATTCATTGGTACATTTTACATGATTGTAATGAATTAAACAATATGATTTATATCTTTCCTCCAGATCAAAATGTGTGTCCAAATGCCCCCTACCATAGGGAGAATTTGGACATACGCTAATTTTAATATGACAAGAAATATTAAGTAAGAAAGAAAACCCAATAAAATTTTTACTAACAATGCGCACTCAAGACTACAAGAAGGCTTATTTCTGAAGTAAAAGATATGTGTTGATTATCTGGGTGTTTAACTTAGTTTGAAAAAAGATAGGCGTGTGAATAAAACACAGACATAATCTTTACCTTAGATATAAGCCAGACATAGTCTCAAGTGAGCATGACTGGTAAATAATCAGCAGAGGCGCCACCTTGCTGTGCAAGTATCCTATTAAGATGTGATTTTTTTTTTCAGGAAAATATATACTTTTTGTTGTGAACCATGACAAAGAATCAAACATTGACAGCATAGAGAGATTTGAATTAGACCTCAAATACAGAAAACTCATACACTTAGAAAGCATTTTCCACAGCGAATTTGGAATGTAAGTTGTGACAAGTGTCTCCCAGCAAGGGAGATCACATTTTGCCAGATTACCAAATTAAATATTTGAATTGTTAAGAATAAACCCCTACGTACAAGCCTCACATCTGGAAGTCTTTCTCCTATATTACATGTGTTAAAGTAGCTCACGATGAGACATACCAGTAGGCTTGTGGTATAGAGTGAATATGAAGCTTATAGGTGTCATGAGGGAGGGTAGGAGGGACAAGCAAGAACAGTGGCTATCAACTTTTTTATACCTTTTTAATTTGATGAGAATGTTTTCTTTTTATGGAATGAATTAGAAAAGCTAAGAACAAAACAGCCAACTAACTAAAATCCATCTTGATTCTAATTAATTTTTAGGAACAATGATATAGTTGCAACTGGAGAAAGAAGTTTCTATGTCACAAACTTTCTCTACAGTCAAAGCCACTATGGGGTACTTCTTGAAATATACCTTTCTCTGCCTTGGGGAACAGTGTTTTATTTTGATGGCAAAGATGTGAAATCTGTTGTCAACAAACTAGCCGCCCCAAATGGAATTAACATTTCTCCAGACAAGAGGTAATCAAGACATGACATTGTGCAGCAAGGCATCTTGATTCTTATAGTCTTATGTAAATTCATCCAGTTAGTTTTCATGATAATTATATTTATATACATTTTTGTCTAACAACCAATTTTTCTGGTATAGGGAAAGATTGCTTTTGAATGATAAGCTTACTAAAAAAGGAGCTATATAACTTCCATGGCTATCATTATCATCAATTTAATTATTATTATTACTATTGTCGAGGAGCAATTACTAAAAAATATTTAAATTAAATGGAAGAAAATTTTGAATTTCCTATATAAATGCTATGATAATGGTATGATTCCAGGTATGTGTATGTTAGTGAATCAGCTCTTGGAATAATTCACGTCTACACTAGAAATAAAGACAATACTCTTACTTTGAAGGATGTAAGTATATCTGAAAAATATGCCAACTATATTAATATATGAATCAACAAAATCATGTAAAAACGCTTTCAAGTACATGTACTTGTATTTCTTTCAACAAGATTTCAGCATCAGATTTAGAAATCTTTCAAGTTAAATATTTCTGATTTGTGATTGTAATAAACTTTTAGAGATCATTTCTGTTAGATCATTCCAAATTGATTAGTTGGTAGATAGATTTTTTGGTATCAAAATTTGGGTAAGTTGGTGGATTTTTTTAATGATATGCATTATTTTTCTTTTTTGCATTTCCTTCAGTCCATCTACACCTATACCTCTTCAGACAATTTAGATGTTACAGATGAAGGAGACATATGGATGGGTGCACAGCCAATTCTTCACCAGCTTGCCTCATATGCAGAAGATCCATCTAAACACCCAGCTTCTTCTCAGGTGAAGAAATACGAAAATATTTTTGACTTTATGAATTACAAAAGAAGATATATATATCTAGTATTGGTGTATTGCACTATACTGGGCCATAGTTCACATATCATTATTGTACCATTTTAAGATCCATGATATTTTACCATGGACATTAATAGCTACTATTGCTTTTATTTCGGTACGTTCGCTTTTCTTCAAATGAGTCAACAAATTGCGAAAGATCAATGTGAAGCTGCAGTTTTTAAAGTTGACCTCATATTTTATATGACTACAATCCATTACTGATATTTAGAATCATGCTCTTTTTTTAATTTCATTTATTGCAAATTTAATCATAACTTACATGATTTTCAGAAAAATATTTAGATAAGGCATTTGTTTTATAATTGTACATTATTTCATTACAAACTTTAACATCTTCATTTTTAGGTTTTGAGAATAAAGATGAAAAATGGTGAAGCAACCAGCATAACAGAGATATTGGTCAATGATGGCTCCTTGATAAGTGGTTCAAGTTCAGCCAACTATCACCAAGGGGCAATGCTGATTGGCAGCGTTTTCACAAATCCTTTGTATTGCAAAATTAATCATGTTGAATGAAGAAAAAAATACACACAGTCTAACAAAATTCAACAACTTGCGAGTTTTGAGGATGTCTGATTGATATGAAATACATTCTACTAACTTTGATTTGGCTTTGGCTTTGTATTTTATTTCATGAAACTGTTCACATGATTTATAGCTTTTGTCAAATGTGGCCAATAAAAATAATTTGTGTCCCTTTTATATCATGTTTTATTACGTTACTTATTACTTTATGTTGTGCACTTGTTAACTCTTTATATCCTGTACAGATTGGTCTTCTTAATATATATCAGCTGACCATATCAGTAGCCTGGGTCCACTCTCACATTCTCTGTAAATTGTATTATGTACAAATAAAGAATGATTACACACGCAGAAATTCGAGTTCTAATTTTAGTAATTAAATTTGAAGAGTTTCAACAAAGAAAGAAAGAATCAAACCTTTTGATCATGTCAACACATAAAGGCCTGAAAGGGTCAGGATTCAACAACCAGGGCAAACATTATTGACAGCTAGATGAGCACATGGTGCCCTTTGGAAATGGCAAATGCCTTTAAATGGTGGATACCCACATAGCTTTGTGGGGATCATAGGCATCCCCAAGCAACACTTCAGTTGCGGCATAGCCAAGGCACCCCTCTCCAAAGCTGGATTTGGTACTATCATGCCATTCCCAGCCGCGCAAGAGAGGTTGCAGACACTGAAATTGACAAATGCCAGCTGCATGTACATCTTTTCCCATTTGACCTCTTTCGTGTCATCCTAATGCAACAAGCTGCTTAAATACCAGCTTGGCATTCACTCAAAAGACCCATGCTCCTAAATGGTGTCATAAACTCTCCTTCAGGATCAGCCCTTAGATTGGCATGAGTATAGATCCTAAGACCTACTGTCCACAATGGTGCATACCTCGATGACACTCTCACGGCATCGAAAGACTTGGGGAAAGTCTTCTTTACCCCAATTTCCAAATTCTCTAGGAGAACTTGTTAGTTTAATGTGACTGACACTCCTCCAAGGAGATTCAAAGCACTGCCTCTTCCACGCCGATTCAAATGTGTAAACCTTAGCCTACGTACTTGTACAAAGGCCAATCAATGGTCTCACCAAATCTGATAGGGCCAATAGGGCCTTACTTCAGCACAAGCAGGTTTCACGCATTGTTCAATAAAGTAGCAGCCAATTAAATAGAAAGGAGTTCTTCCATGTCAAAGTTACTTGGATGAAAGATATAGATATAAAGATAAAGATATAAAAGATAAAGATATACAGACAAAGATATAAAGATAAAGATAAAAAGATAAAGATAAAGATAAAAGATAGAGAGTTCTTCAGGGTTACTTGTTTGATGAAAGGCCATAAGTATAAAGATATAAAGATAAAGAGACACTAGGAGAACTTGGAATTCTGATGTGACTAAAACTCTTCTAAGGAGTGTCAAAAGCGGTTTTCACACTTGATTCAATAAGGTAGCAGCCAATACCGTAAAGGAGTTCTTCTGGTTCATAGTTCAATACTTCTTTGATGAATAGATGAAAGATAAAGATATAAAGATAAAAAGATAAAAAAAAAGATATAAAAATAACGATAATGATTCACTAGGAGAATTTGGAATTCTGGTATGACTAACACTCCTAGAAGGAGTGTGAAATAGAGAGTAAGCCATGATAAGGTCTGGCCTTCCCAAAAGTCAAACTGACCTGACAATTTAACTCAGCATGTGATATAGACTTCTAGTGACCTTGAACTGTCATGAAATCCACAAATAATTGTTAAAATTGCGGTGGAAATGTGAAGATGACTTTATTATGACTTTTAAAGTATCAATTGCATTGATAACAGGAGATAGGTCCACATCCCTCAGCCAAGCTGTCTCATACATCTCGCTCAGTAAAGGTCTCCTGAATGGACCAGAATCTAAAATCCAGGTCAGCATAATCGACAGCCAGATACAAATTACTTGACGCACAATGGAAATGGCAATTTCATGCACTGCCTGCCATGCAGTTAGTTATAAAAGATGGATACCCACATAGCAATTCGAACAAGGCAATCCACAACTCCAAGTGACTGCTTTTGTGTCCTCAAAATGCCCAGTGCTGCCGGGACTGTAGCAAAAATCTGCTTGGTATTCACCTCCTCAAAAGGCCTAAAACTCAATCAGGGATGTGGACTTGTGACCCACTTTTTAGGCCACATTTATTACAGGCAACCAAAACCATAATAATTTACTTGAGGAATTAGAGTTATAGTCCAGGCATTTTAGCGTTTGACCCACCACTAATTGCAACTTCAGCCGTTTTGGTGGTTTCTGGTTCATTTTG
>JAVSBT010315741.1:0-11733 GCA_033118115.1 Pharyngocirrus eroticus
TTAGAAAACATGAACTTAAACATCTACACCGCAAAAAGAACTGCCAACAACAGAAAGAAATGGAAAGAAAAAATTCATCGTGCCATGTTGAAACTCAACAAACTGCACCAATAATATATTGCTAACATATTTGATAACAAAATTGTCATAAAGTGTTGGTTTTTCATGCTTTTATCCATTGTATGAAACCTAAAAGATACACAACACAAAGGGTATTGCAATTTTGCGTTGTTTCAATATTTCAATACCAAGTACCCTTTACAGGGAGATACATAACAACATGTCCTCTTATTTGACAATGCTGTCAGAAAGCGTGTAAGAATGCACAAATAAGGTACACCTTGAATATCAAAATACAAAAATAACATGTCTTTTGGACAGAGCATGATATGTCTGTGATAACTCATTTGTTGACATTTTTCCCACAATGTTTGCCCCATTTTTTAACCCAAGACAATTGTTTCCAAAATGTCTGGTCAATTACAAACACACTGTTCTTGTAAAATTGACATGCTTTGAAGATTTGCTTTGTCTTTTTAAGTAGAGGGTGGTGGGGAAGTGAGGGTATAAAAAGGACAGCTATATAGAATTTATGTGATCGTGAACAAATTTTGAGAATTTTTTTGGTTCAGTTGGACTCATTGACTTTTGTTCACTTCTTGAGAGACATTGCACCAAGAATATCTAATATAGAAGATATCAATACACAACAATTAGAAGAAAAAAACATAAGTGAAAAAGCTCCTATTCTTCTCAATGAAGCCAATTATTGCTAGAGTTAACGTCAGTAAAATTCTATTGATCATCTCCTTGAATGTCGACAAAATAAGACGAGGCCTTTATCTTCTAATGATCTCTTTGATTTTTTACAGGTATTGAGTATTGAGATCATATCACCTTGATGAACTCAAAATAAAAGATTGCACCTTTATGCAAAAACAATGGTAAGATCTGTTAAAAATGCCAAGAAGAAAAAAAGAGAAGGAAGGAACGGTTTGATCTTGAAGAGCAAATTAATCTGTGCCATGCAAGCATTCTTACATGGTATATTAATAGGGACAAGAAGTAAACTGATGTATTTCCCTCAAAGTAGTCATCAATCAACTTTATTACAAAAAAGTTCTGCAGATTTTCCATAGAAATATTTCCTTTTATCTTGAGATGCATATCCATCAATTTTATTACTGCACTTGTTCCAATCTTTAAAAGCTTCATATTTCAAATGCTAATTGTAGTGACAAGGTTTATGGACTTATACAACCTTCTACCCCCCTCAATGGACTCTTCTGGTGTATGAACCTTCCTAGAATCTAATCTAATGCATACATTTCATTTAACTCAAGGTTAGACAGATATGAGCTCTCCTCCACCCCCCACTACTCTTGTTTAAGATTATAACCTATAAGATCAGGTCCTACAAATGTATGTGATAACCGTTTTGACCTCCTATGAAGACTTTTTGTTAAAGGCCAGATTTCATTTCTCTGTTCAGTGCTGGTATCTTAATGTTAACACATCATCAGATGTAAATAGTCTTTAGCTTCAATACATTTGTAAAACCATTATTGTGTGATTGCAAGGCTCATTGCCATGACTGTAATAAAGTTTCTGCATGCGGCTATTTTTTTGTTTCAGGTCAACACAATCAAATTAATTATTTTTCAATAATTTCCTGCTTTAAGACTTCATGGAAAGAAAACATTGGGCATTTGTCAAGGTATGTCTTTAGAAAGGTACAACTGTATATTTTCTCCGCCAAAAGACCATAATTTATGTGCTTCTGCTGTTCCACAATGTGAGTTGACTTGGGGTTAACAACTTTTTTAAGCCAATTTCCATTATTGCATCTAAACAATGAAAGCATTCATTTCAATAGAAATTCTACCTTCATTTTATTCTATTGGATTATAAACAATGATAGAAAAAAATATCCTTTGTATATTATGTACTATATAGTCTCATAAAATAATACAATATACAAAAAATATAAGATTTTTTTTCTTATTTCTTTTGAAAGACACTATCCCATAATGGGATTCAATTAAGCAGATGCATTCTCTCTTTGTGTTTCAGACAAACATGAACTTTATAATAGCTCACACAAAAGGATCTGAGGAATTGATCAGTCTACGACACAGAAAGATGTTTAATGTCCTGGAAGAAGGGAGTTGATAGGTGAATGAAGAACTCTTGGAGATTTTCCAGAAATACCATTTTTTTTCTAAGTCTCAGGAGATGAAAAAATACTTCTATAAATGAAAAAGAGCCTTGCATGGTTTCAAACAGATAAGAATGCAAATATCAATACCAAGACCAATACCAATATGCATACATATGTGAGATACCAATATAACAAATACTTGGTGGATATATATGATCATGAAGTCAAGGTCTTGGCATGAGTTACGAAACCAAAACAACAAGCTATTTCAAACGTTGTAAAAACAATGTGTAACAATAAAAAAAAATCATGACCCAATTATTTGATTTATTTGACCCAATAAAGAATTGTAAGGACCTGAGGTAAGTTATTTCTGAAACTTAAATTTGTCATTTAACCAAGCATGCCCTTAAATTCCCAGGAAAAAAGATATGTTTTTTCATGCCTTTTGTTTATGCACTTAGGGCCTGTCCATGAATAATAATTCTGTTCTAATCAATATTTTTCTCTTTATAAATTTAATTATTCAGTTTTATCGTGCACTAAGAAAAACAAAATAAACAAAGGAGAAATAAAAATATATGATGACTGATTATGATCCTAAGGACCGCTGACGGGTGAACTAAAAAAGTGGAATGGATATCCATTACCATAATCATACTAAGACCTTCATCAATAAAACATAAGGGGATTACCAATAGGTCTGAGGACATCAGATGACCACACAAGACATCAAATTCTGGGGGGGGGGGGGGGAGGTTGTGTCCTGCATGGGGCAGTGGCATTTCCTTACTGTCCAAGGTATTTAGATATGTATAGTGTACATAGACCGGAACAGTGGTTATGAGTAATACATCATGCCAGTAAACAGTATGGGACAGTGGAAAGCAATAGTATGCTTGGCCCTGGTATTTAATTGCACTTCTAGTCAGTTTGGTACCATTGCAGTATAATGATCTTATCTTGTAGGTGTTTGCATCTGTATTTGTAGCCTACACAAACTCCTCCCGCACCCCCACCCATTTTTTTCATTCATCTTTTAAATGTCAGTCTGTATTAGCTGTGTCTGTAGCATATCATACCTTTCATATAGAAAACATGTGGGTTTAGCAAAGTATTCCTGAAATGTACTCCATGTACACCTAAGAGTATTTCTCCTATTTTTGTACCCCATTGTTTCAAATAAGATCTGCTTTGCAGATACAACATGATACTTAAAGTGACAGCACCAGAGTTTTTTTGAAGTGGTTGGACTAAGTGCTGACAGTTTTAGTAATCTTTAAACCTTTTCTCTTCTTTTCACAGCTGATACACTTTCTGTACCGTTATATTGCAAACATTCCTAAACACCCATGTATTTATATCATCAATTTTTGCTTAAATTCTTCCAGTCTGTGAAATCTTACCTTAAGATGTGTAATATGAATCCTACAAAAGGCCTCTAATCACTATGGGAACTTTTCTAATTTTCTGCAGAATTTTCTTTTATCTGTGTATACCAACCAGCCACTTAAATTCGAACACATGTTGTGGGAAAATTAACTCAAGTTGATATAGCAGTCACTGCTGTTATAAATTGATCAAAAGGGGAGGAGGAGGAGAAGAGAATGGTTGGGAAAGGGTGGTGGAATATTCTTATGGTAGTATGGTATTGGAATAAAACAATTAATAGAAACCACTGTTTACTTACAAAAGCTCCATGACGGATAAAGTGTCTAACTGTTACAACAAATCAGATAAATGTATCAGAAAATGAGAATTAAGAAATGGAGCATACCACCATTATCCAGAATCTGTTTCTGAGATGCACTAATAGCCTTACATTAGAAGTAAAAGGAAGATTAATGTATGTTTTATTTTCCTTGTGGTACATACCAGTTATACCTACTATTCTATAGAATTGTCGAAAACATGCAACTACAACAGTGGAAGTTCAATATATTTTCATTACAATTCTGATGAAGGTTCTAACCAGTGGTACATATTGCACTACTTATTCAATATTTTACTTTGGCTGGTTAAAAATCTAAGCCCTATATCTGGTCCATGTCATATTAAAGAAGACTACGAATATAATTAAAGGCTTCATAGTAATCTCACTATTCAAAAGTGAAATATTAAACAAATTATTAATAAGTTACATTCACCAGGTCCCACTGTACCTAAAGTTTTACCTGAATAATGAGAGGAATCTATTGACCACGCCTGTCTCATTTTACATACATCTTCATCCACCCTAATGTATTGTTCATAATCATCTACTTTGATTCACATAAAAGGGAAATATGTTATTGATCAACTGGTACCATAAAATAGAAAGCATCATGAAACCAAAACTCAAGCTTCAAAACCTTTCTTGTAACAGTTTTCTTTGTTTTGCATCTCATAATCGGAAAATTAATGGTTAAAGTGCTAGTACTGTTTGTATATTTCTTAGGAACAGACTTCTTTCTACATGTTCTATGTGTTGTGATGATAGAATCCAGAAACAAGGACCTCCAATCCATGGCCATTGATAGAAATGAAATGTCCAGAGATCAATTCCATTCCAAACAAACCACTAATTTATATCTAAATGTAGGTCTGATCTTTTGCCAAGCCACTGACCTAATTACTTCACTTTCCTACTTTGATGTGAAATCAATTTAATACTAAAAACACAGATGCTAAAGAGAGAAACTTTGTTTACATACAAAATACATCATTACATGAAACACTAATCAGAATAAAATTCCAGCAACATATGGATTACAAATAGGACCAATCTATAACATTGTTTACATCCATACAGAAGGGAAATATTACGACATTTTCTATTTCATGTTTAATGCAATTCCTGAGGAGAAATATTTCTTATATACTATTACATCACCCTTTTATCAATGATGCAATAACTCTCATCATGTTCCATGATATTAAATCAGAGTTGTGAATTATTAATGTACAGGAGTAAACTCATCCAATCTAGTATGATTAAAGGTGTTGAAAAACTGAGAAATATCATTCAAACTTTTTGTATATAATTATTATTGTATATATGTCACAATATAAGTTCATAATGGCAATAATTACATAATATTCTTGACTAGATGCACTAATTAATACTTACATAATAATGCCAATGTGTCATATTAAAACCATACCCTCCCCCCCTTCTCCACCCTCTAAAAGAAAATCTTGATACTTATCTGACCTCTAGTGGTGCCCAAATGGACCAATTTACAGCAAAAGTACTTACCTAAAAAAAGAGAAAAAAGAAAATATGAAATTAAGCTTGTATTATTCTGCACATTTATCAAGAAGAAAAAAACATCTTCATTTATTTGCATTAGCTTCAGACACGCTGTCAATAACACCTCTTGTTTGGCACATGATTTACACTCTAAATTCCAACATCTCTAGCCATAGATTTTCTGGCTATTCTGGCTAAAGTCTTAAATCTATCTTTTTTTATCCATTTTTTTTCCTGTTTTGTAATGGTGCTTGACTTCTAGGAATGGATCTGTCAATTGAAGCAATGTGACATAAAGCTTCCTGTCACTTTATTAATTAACACTTATTGTGGACAGGAACCCAGTCAGCAACAACAGAGGAGAAATGAGAGTGAGTGGAATACTAGGTGAAACTTTCGATTCTAATAGAAATCCAGGGATCAATGCTAGAACCTTGATATGAACACTTCAAAGGCACAAAATGGGAAGGGGGCCTTCATTATCACAGTCTATATAAGTGTGTTGGGGCAGGGGGTGCTAAAAGAACTTGAATCAATCTTATGTTTGTTAACAATTGGAATTAGAAATTGCCAAATTCTTATTCTGCCATTGGCTTACTAATGAATTTTTGTTAACAATTTTAATTGTTAAAAAAAGGTCATTAGTAAGTTTAAAAACAACAACAAAAAGAGACCTAAGTAAGTCACCCGAAAAATACATCAATGCAAAATTAAAAATTGTAATATTCTTTATTCAATGACATTCAAATTTCTAACTTTTTAAAAATACTTGTTAAATGTCCTAACCATACACACCCCAGCATAGTTTCTTCCTGACTTACTCTCAAACGTTTTTTTTATTCTTCACTTAGACACATTTATGGACTTTTCACAGCAGGTTACACATAGAACGTCTTGTTCAAACTGTTGTAAGCTGATTGTCCCCACTAAAAATAGTATAATCATGGATTTGTGTTGTCTCAGATTGCCATTTGTCAAGTAGAAGAATTTCAATAAACTCAAGGTTTTCTCGTTGAAGTCACTTTATCTTAGTCACAAGCTTCTTGGATCAATATTGGTCAACACTCAATTTATATCCTGAAAGAAGTAGCTTTTTTTTCTTCCCTCAATTCATATTTTATGGAAATTTATATATTGATGCAATTTTGATATGACAGCCAATTATTCTGAGAACGAAAGGTTAATCATAATAACATAGAAGTTTTGAAAAAGTATCAATCCTGAAACTGTTTCTTGTCTAGAGAGATGCAGCAATCTCTAGACACAAGAGAACGTCTAAGCCAAGTGGAGATTACATCTGGGGCTCAACACATAGTTGCTGAAAACTTGATACAATTCACCACTTTAGAGTAAAGACACCAAATCATGCCATGAAAAAGGTATCAAAAGTGCAAACTACAAGTTCAAACACCATCATCATATTGCCTAATTGATCTCTTTTTATTTAAGCACAATAATGAATTTGGTAAGGCATAACAATCTGAAACCATTTAATCTAACAAACAGTCAAACACTACCACTATTGCAGAACTATATATTCTTTGCTATGCTTTTGTCAAGTTTTACAAATCATAAGAAAAAACTACATACAAAATCCTTATAGAATACAAACTGAAATGGGGAAAGAATTTGGGTCAGGTTCCTGCCTCACATGCAATTTTGAGATTGCTTGTTTAGGTCACATTATCTCAGCAGAAATTCCAAGTGCTTCAATCATGGCATTAGATAAAGACAACCAAAACCAAAGTTGGAGAAATTATACTGCCCCAGAGCACAATAAGACTATGTCTACTGAATTGAACTAAAAAAACCTTGTCATGTCAATTCCATAGGTTTTGAGTCAAAACAATCCTGCAATCATTCTTCAAAGCCTTCTGGGGTCATTCAGGTCATCTACACTTGCCACCATCTTAATTTAGAAACACTGTTGAAACGACTGGTTTCATTTTCTGGAAATTTATGGGGCTTTTGCATTAAAGCATACTTAATTATCTCTTGGTGAAGGCTTGCATGCAGCGGAGTTCTTTTGAAACCAAGATATGTAAAGTATTGAAACCAAACCAGAAAAAAACCTTGACACACCAATGATATTCCTATGTGAGCTCTACATCTATAAAAATGATTAATTGCAAGCTGAATTTTCTCACTTATTTTCTGTGATTTATGACTAGTTTTTGAGTATTTTTAACTCCCATTTCATGCAATCCTTAGACGATGAAATGTTTCTTTATCATGTACATCTAGTATTTTTTTGTCTATGTAGGTATCTAGATCATTCTTCCCCAGGGATCGCATAGGTTGTACCAATCATCGAATCTTGTCCCAAGGTGATAAAACATCCCCCTAATAAATGGTCCGTATGAAGAATTCATCAATTTTTTAAAACCCTTATTAGATCCATTCCCTGGAGAATCTAAGAATTGTTTCTAGTTTTGTTTGGTTCAATGTACAAATTGTTTTTAGAACTGGTAAATGGTTTGATTAAGGATTGTGTCATTACGATTGAACGGAAAAGTAGCGCTTATTGGAAAAAACTACATGTGATAATAGCCTAAATAGGCTACTTTTTACAAAGAATGGATAATAGGAGTAGATGCTTATAAGGCACAGGCTATGTTCTTTCTGAGCTAATGTTACTATTCAATTAAAAGAAAAATGTGAGGAGGGAGAGGGATATCTTAACACACAAAAAAGATAAGAAATCTAATCAACTCCATAGGGACACAATAAGAAACAGCCTGCTTCTGTCTTAATCATTTTGAGTTTTTAAACATAGAAAGCAGAGTAGCCTATTTTGGGCAAATATTGTTTTTTTGTTTAAGGAAAGGCTGAGTAACTATATTCCATCCTTCATTTAGACCAGTTTCTATATTGACCTCTTTGGCATTTGGATGTAGGGGCCATATGTTGATGTGTATCTTAACCTTTACTCATACTATCTGTTTTTACTTGGTTTGAGTTCTTCCTAAAGCTTGCCAGACTGCAAATCCTACACAATTCTAGTTAATCCTTTGCTATTTATTTTGCCTTTTAACTGAAGCAGAAAATTGAAAGAAATTTGATGGAAAGTGCCTCCCAACCAAGATGGCTGCTTTGGTGAAATTGAAACCATCCCTTGTCTATGACCTAGTTACCTAGATACAAGTGTATATTACCAAAGTGTATGTATATTTAGTATATCTTTACCTGGGATGCAAGTGGCTTCCCTATGATATATTTCTGCAAACAAGTATTCTTTTTACATATAACCTTAACTTCATATGACCTCCACCTTTTTTCCTAGATATATTGCAGTGATTTTATCAAACACCAGCAAGAGTTCAACCCATGCTAAAGACCTTTTAAATTCTGTATGTATTTTGTAATTCTTACTTCTGTTTTTAGAGGTGATAAGATAGGAAAACATCGAAGAAAAAAAAGAAAATCATCTGTAATCTTAAAAAAGTACTTGTGCAGTGTGAACAAGTGGTCTGAAAGAGGTTTGAAAGAATCATTTTGAAAGTGCATAATTTGTATTTTCCATTAATTTTGTAAACCTGTAACAGAGCCTGGGTGAAGCCACAAAGGTTTCACAGTTCTAGAACTTATGATCTTGCCCTCAAGGATTTTACATGTACTAGTATATAAAGTTAAGTTTTTCTACTAAGTTGTAACATGTTTGGTTGATGTTATGTTATGCGTTTTCAATTTACATAGCAAAGGACAAAACTATAGTATAAATTAGGAAAGGTGTAATGTAAATGGTTGAAGTTGAAGTTGTTCTGGATTTGCATTAAATGGATAATCTAGGAATACAAACAATTATCCAGACATTTTCTATTTTCTATTACACTGCATTGTAATTTTATGGAATATAGAGCTCATATTATATAAAAAAACAAAAAAAAACCCAACTGATTCCTTTCCCCTAAGGTTTAAGTCCATAATGAAAACTTAAGCCAGCCTCATTGTTGAATAGGTAATGGAATCTTAGAATAAAAAAGTGCTTTGAAAAATGTTCCTAAAGATGCATCATTCTTGATTGGTGTTAATGGAAGTGGTGCCTTACATTGCAGAAAAACTACAATCCATCACATTTAGTATAGCAAACCTTACAACCTAACGACAGTTTTAGAATTTGGAATGAGAATCCTGTAATAAAGATGAATAGCAAGGGCTAATAAAGATACAAGCTAAAGGGATTAGTCTGTGTATAAATGATATGCACTTTATAAAAGCTTTATACATCTACCTTATGCTGTACACTGCTCAAGAAGTGAAGGTCATTGATTCTTCCGTTCAAATCTGGTTTATCAACCTACTTTTATCATGGATCTGACCACAAGAATGAACGGCTGTGGTAAGAAACACTTTTGGAATCGGCTAAACTATCTTTTTTAACCCCTGTGGTGTTTACTGCCTTTTACATTATCATTAAATTTGCTTCCAAACACACTTTTGGAATCCCATACCAATTATACTTTAAGACGTGATTAGACAATTTTTTTAACCCAAAGGATTTAATCAAAATTGGAAGAAGATGGTTTTAATCGATTTCAAAAGTGTGTCTAACCAGTAACCACAGCACCAATGTGAAGCTGGAATTGAGGGAAATCCACATTTGACCTTAATGTTTAAAAAGCTTTGCATGATTTGAGGTTTATTCATACAATTTCTCTCTTTTTGTTCCCGATGGTATTTTCATCCTTTACATGCTATTACCATAAAGATAAAAAAAAAACCAACAAACACAACAATGGTTCAATGTTACTTGCCTCACTTTGCATGGCCTATATAAAAAAAAACTTCCTCTATTATCCCATACAGACATAAAATTGCTACATTACATGATCTTAGATCCCATAATATTGATTGGCCTTGATAGTTACCCATAAAAAAATGCGATTCATTTCCTCCTATTTGGTTATTTCTAGAAGTCAGTAAACACTCAGACACAGATAATAGCCTATTCAAACACAGGGAATGCAGGAATAATGCTTTAATAACCTGTCTATTGTAATGTTCCAATATGTTTAAATGTCAGAGAAATGGTGCATAATGTAAATTGAGATAACCAAATTCTTTAGTTTTTCACCTGGTTCTCGGACTTGGTGTAAAATCAACATGGTTGTTTTTTTCTAATTCTTACATAATTTATGCCAATGCCTTTTTCAGAAGTCAGATTATATATAAGAAGGCTTTCACTTTTGCACAAAAAAAAACACATTTGTGTGGCTTGCAACAACAGACCATAACCATAAGATGTGACACAATAAAGAAAAGCATTTCCCCAACTGATACAATAGATTCCTTTACACAACTACAGCAGTGAGTCCAATGTATTGTTAGATGTGCATTGCCCATGGGTTATAAAAAATCAAACAAAATGGATGCCAATCACAGGCATCTTCTGTGGACATTTGACCTTGACCTTGTATGGTAAAGGGCTCTAAAGGCAAGTGTTTCAGACATTTAATCAGGAAGGCTTCCAATATTTCATACAAATTCAAAGCGAAAGCTGGCTGGTATGAATACCATGTTAACAATTTGTTTCCTGTATATGATGGATATAAAAAAAGGTCCTATTCCCATGTTTTTTTTCATAGCTATACAAAGATTGAAAAAGAACCTATGTTGAGATACTCCAATCTGCCAATGAATTGGTTTTATTGATACCTGCTGGTTCAAGTGATAAAATTTCTTTGTCAATAAGTGTATCAATTTTAACAATTTCAAAATAAACAAACTGAGTAGTCTTGTTTTGTAAATATTAGAAGTGTAATTCTTTTTAATCAGCTGGTGTTTTGTGGTACAAGAAGGTTACAATAATAAAAACCAGATATCAATACTACTGTGTTAGCTCTAATCCAAGTGCAAAAAAACCGAGAAAATGAAACTCAAAGCTGTATTTCTTGACAGGAGATTGCTGTAGCCATTTGTGGATTTACACCTGTATGAAATGTCTTTCTTGAAAAAGTTTCTTGCAATATTGTTTTTATGTACTTTCGCAGACTGTTTGTCTTTCATACTTTTCGCTTGTTTTGTTAAGTTCAATCTGATCTATCGTTAAAAAGCCCTTCTACAGAAAAAGAAGAAACTTTTCAGACACTAGAAGTCAGACACACCGAATTAACTTGAGCATGAATCAGTAGCTATGATTTGTTTTATTTCTGTCTTCCAGAATAAGCTTAAATTTGAAACATTTTAAAAACTGTTTGTTTATAATATTACCTTTAGTAGTTCATATTCCTTCAAGGACACAGAAAAAGCATCTTACAAATTTGAACTTATCACATTGTGTTCCAAGGGAAGATGACCATGTCATATAAATACCATGTCATTCTAACCTCAAGGTTTCATT
>JAVSBT010315852.1:0-11730 GCA_033118115.1 Pharyngocirrus eroticus
AGAATTGATACAGATAGCACAGAATTCAAATATTGTTGGGGAAATCCCAAAACTTGTTAGATTTATTGAAATTTAAATTCATAATGATCTATTTTTAAATTACATCCTGTTTCATTGGAAGTCTGTTCTGAAAACCCCCATATTTATGAGAATTTCAATGTGAATGGGAAAAAGTTCAAGCACTCCTGTTTTGTGTAAAATTTATTGATGAAGTAGTTACATGCTTGTTCAACAATATGAATACACTCCCTCGCTCAAATTACATTTTATAATTGAATACTCCCACAGTGTAATGGGATTTTTTTAGAAACACACTGTGCACATTTTACTATACTTGTTACTTTTTTTATTGAAATAATAATTGTAGTATTGATACAATATGTATAGCTGGTTCTCAAAGTACTTCCGTCATATTTCTTGGCACAAATACAGATTATGGAAGCAGATTAAAACCTCCACTACCTCCCTAATAATGTTGTGAAATCTGTTTATTTTTCATTTTGTAGTGATGGAGAAGATTCTGAGGACAGTGCAGATTATTCTTCCTATTTACTAAGCCATAATAGACAAACTCCAATGAATAGATCATTTAAAAGTAATTCCAGTAACACACCACCACGGCAAGATTCTTTACAAAGTCTAGAAGATTTAACTAAAATAAATGGTAAGTTAAAAACAATACTATTTGGTTTGATATCGATGGGATATTTACATTTGATTACAGAGCATTTTAAGACTACTACTTCTCAAACAGCAAATCAAATCTTGCCTTATATGTCATTGTAGAGATACAAAATGCTTATCAAAAACAGGACAAGGGCCATGTTGAATTATTCAAGTATGCATTGTGTAGAAATGATTAGTTTACATGTTGCAAAGTGTGAGATTGAGTAGATTGAAGTAAATTAACGTCAAGTTAGAAGTGGTTTATGTTACATAAAATTGTGTCATGTATAAAAAAGGGGAAAAATGTGAATATCATTTTTCAAAGCATGAGATAAGTTACTAACCAAAGTATACATCCTAGTGGTTGTTATGCTATTCACATTAGGAACACATATGCAGGCCCAAATGGGATCAAACTCAATGTAAACCTCCCTAGATCTTTTCATCTATGAAGTTTTGCTTTAAAACTATAAATGACCTTTTCCATGTTGTCTTGTTCTGTTTATTACATTTTTTCTTTTTGCTTATACTAGTACAAAAAAATAATCTAGATTTTCTTTAATTCATTGTTTTAGGAAGTCAAGATGTAAGTGAATGCTGACAGGATACAATTAGAAGATGTGGACAAGGAATGGACTTATCTGCCAAAGCTGTAACATTTACAAGAGATGGCCAGCTTTACCTTGATGTGTATAAATTAATAAACAATCATATACGTCAGAAAATGCAATATCCTAGGCCAATAGTCTTGAGCCAATATATACGGATTATCAACATTATCTTAAGATGACTTTGTTAATTTGAAACAAAGATATAATAATTATGTGTATGGTTCTATACCAATGTACAAGGTGAAGTACCACGATTGTACTTGTAGTTTTGATTTTGATTAGCTTATTTCCCTGGCTTATTGTTGTATTAAAGGAAGATTTTATTCAGGAAAGAAATGATCTAGTCAGAAGGATTAACCTGGGTCTTCATGAATGAGGGTGGGGGTTATTAAAAAACTTTCCATACCAGTTATTGGCTATTTTATTTAATGTGTATGTATTAGTGTTGTTGTATACACTTCGCCAAGCAGGAATTTATTTGATCTTTTTTGGCCCGATAATATTTGATAATGGGACTTTAAAACATTGAATGCTGCATATATATATATATTAAGGTTCCTACAAGGAAGCTATAAAACCTAGCTTCCTTGTAAGTTGTAAGTTGAGATACACAGATAGAAATACATAGGAAACTTGTATCATTGCAGGTATTTATTTTTATCAGATAATGGTCTAAATTGTTGGTCTCGAGAAGGGATATGTAGCATATTCTCTACAATAGTCCAGATTCAAATTGGCATTATCATTTTTTTTTATAGAGTATTAAACAAATTACATGCTTCTCTGTTAAGGCTTCTGAGATATAATTTATTGCTTTAGTAACATTTCAAGTCAGTGGTTTCTACAAAGAATTTCTAGCATTAATAATAATTGATTTACATGGAAATTAGGCAGAAATAATAATAAGTAACTAAATGTTGTTGAGCTTGTGTATTTTTATTGGATATTTTACAATATCATATGGATATGTATCATTTTTTTGTATGCACACCAAGGCTAATAAATGAACTATATGTTTTTTTTGCAAGCAAATTTGGAAATAAACTTAAAAGTGTCAAAAAGACAAAATTAAAAAACAAACCAGGTGTACTTTTTGATATTTTTAATAGATTTCTTATGTTGCTACTAGTAGGCAACTTGTTCGTGCTAAACCTGGATTTTCTTTTTCAATTCAACTCAAAATGAGGTTATTTATATTCATTTTCATTTTTTAAATATTCAAAAATGTTAAAAGGTACATAATTTTAAACTTCAAGCACTAATTTACATTTGAAAGTATCCATTATGTATTCATTTTGCATAATGAAATCCTGCCATTTCATAATGCCTTTTGCACTTATAGGGAATGAAACAAGTAGAATCCCGGGGAGTCAAATGATTCCCGTCCCATTGACTTAACATGGGCTCCTGGAACTTCTGGCGGGAGGAATAACGGGAGCGGGAGTAACTGCTCCCGTCTCTTTTCATTCCCTGCACTTAAATGTTTTCCATTGCTATTAATCCCAAAAGTGTAAGACACAATCTAGATACACAATGTAGATCACTTTATTTCCTCCATAGAACTGGTGGTTACAGGTAGTCAAGAGAGTACCATCTTATATCCTCATCTCTGCGTCAGAAGTAATAGTTGACTGACCAAAGTACTATCCAACAGTTACTGAGGTCTCTCTTTACTTCAATTTATTCATTTATGCTCTGGCAATTCTTTTCATACAATGCACTGTATTGTAGCTGAGTAAACTCGAATATTTGGATACAGAAATTACGAATAATAGTTGACTGTATGCCTCTCGACTTTCAGTATATTCGGTATATTATATGATAGCATGCATCAGTGATTCTTGGTATTTCTTTAGTTTAACTTCCTTGTCAATGTGAGAATCCTCATCATAAATATCCCAATAGTTTTCCTGCAAACACCAATCACATGTGAAGGTATCACTGAGCAGACTTTCAAGACACAGGTTTGGTTGGTTGATTTTCTTTCTGCATAATCCTTTGCATTTCATCAGGTTTCATCCCCAATCCTCTAACTGTAACCCCACCAAAGCATCTTGCCCTGGGGGCAATACAGAAGGGGGTAGATTTGGAAATCCCATTAGGTTTGCGGGTAGATGATATTCTGGAAGTTGAACGGCCTCCACAATTTCTTCCTTCACAATATCACCTGCTTCTTTCATCCTTTTTTGTCTTTTGAGTAAGAATTCTTCCAATTTGGGTGCTGCAGTGGCTGTCTGCCTTTTTCTTTTGGCATCTTCTTTAGCAGCAACTGCAGGTAAATAAAGGGAGAATTTAATAACGTGAAGCAAGTTTAAAAAGATCAGCCCAATCATTAGAAATCTATGCTTTAGAACTATGAAAGTTCTAGACTTGCAAGTCATGTGATACCACAGTTAACATGGTTGGGAAAATTCAAGATCAAAATTGGGAGAAAAAAACACTTGGAATAGACTACTACCACACATCCCATAACCATTAATTTAATGTCATGAACATAATAGATATTGATTAGATGGAAATACCCATATGATAATAATAGATGTCACAATCATGATATACACAAGTACATGTCCCTGAAATAAATCTTTTGAACAATGTAAAAAGATATATTGCTGAAGGGATAATTTGTAAACTGTCTGAATCATAATACTTAGATAAAAATTGCCTTGAGAAGAGGTATAACCACAAAGAACTATACCTAGAGCTCTGGCAAGATTCCAAAAAATCAGAAAAAAGTATTGATTTTTGTATAGCAAATTTTTATTCACCCATGCCCCCTTAGCCCATTTGAGTGGCATTCAAGCACATATTAAAGATTTTTTATTAAAATCTTGGCAATGTTAATGTATCGTGGCCCTGAATTGGGTTAGCTATCTGAATAACATCATGTCAATAACAACATCATGAATAAATAATAGCTACGCAGTAGACTTGGCAACATCAAACAAAAGCTGTGCATATAGTCAACTTTTATGCTACCTCAGGTAAGGAATACAAACAGGAAAATAAAAAGAGGAAACAGTCTATAGCTGACCTGTGTGTCAACATCATGGCAGATCAAATCAATGTGTATATATCATATACACTCAGTTAATGTAAACAAACAAAGTAGGTCAATCTCTTCACAATCAATAACATCAGCATCAATTGTGGTAAGACTTTTTATTACAAACAGTGTGTTATAGGAAAAACTCCCTTTCAGTAACTACTATGATATGATGTAAGTGTCAGAGTTTGCTGGTGTGGATTATCCACTATACTAAGGTTGTGTGGTGTATGTTGTGCACAAATTATAATGTGCGTTCATATTTTTGTCAGGTCAGTGGAATCTAGTGCAATTGGAGCAGCCTGTGCAAAAAATGTTTTTTTTGGAAATACAAATCTTTATTTACTTATTTCAGCTATACTGTAGGCTACAGGCTTCATAATTATGCAGAATTTAGCAATGTAGCATAGCATATCACTATCTCCTAAAATAATTTCGAAGAACTGACGAACATAATAAATACCCAAATTACATTTCTGTATTTTGCTTTATTTTGTCATAGAAATTCCTAGACCTAGACTTCGACAAAGTGACCGTTGTATTTGATGAGTACTGATGAACCTTATAACAATGGGAGGTCAATGTAAGTAATATTTAAGTCCAAGAGATAAAAAATCAATTGTTTGTGTAATAGAGACCCATGTGATATATCTATAATGATGGGCAACTGGGCCTATATTTCAATTGTTACCAGATAACAATGAGTAACTTTGTATTGGTGTCAGGTATACAAGGTAAATTCAATGTAATGCCATGCAACTAAGGAATACAGTGTCTATTCATATTAATCCTAATTGACAAAGAAGATACAAAATAATCATAATAAATATTATAAGTCTGACATCAATTCAATTAATATGTTGCAACATTCAGTTTTTTCCATTATTTCAGAAATTAGTTTTCATAACCCTTAGAGACACCTGGTGATGATTAGTGAAGTGCCAATATCTACCAAATGAGCAAATCCTATATAATTATGTATCATGTATACAAAAGGGACTGTCTTCAGATTTATGACATATATCATGTGATCAAATAAAATTGTGGTTTATTCTTTCATGTCAAAGACACAAGATGTCAAAATGATCATTATCACCAAACCCCAGAGCTTGCAGATGAGTGCAACAAGAGAACTATGGTACTTGGTTTTTCTTCTTATAACAGTGAACAAAAAATGAGCAATACAGCTCTGCCTGTGGACAACCGTGATGAAGTAGACGGGGCGTGCGGTAAGGAAATCACCCCAAAGAAAGATGTTTCAGTCACTTAGTATGACCATATCACTCACAAAAGTTTAAAATCAGTAAATAGCAAAAGCCTCTTCCTTTTTCTGATAGCTATGTGATGAATTGCTAATAAATTACAAGAAACTTAAGTTTTATAGTTCTGAACTGAAATTTTAAGCTTGACACATACTCCCATATTTCATTTCATTAGTTGAACTTGACAGAAAGGCAATATGACAGTATCATTCTAACAAGTTTTTTCCCCTAATTTTCAATTTGACAAAAGTTTCAACCCCAGTGCTTTTTAGATCTATGTGTAGTTCCCGATATAACACAGTGTGATACCAGTATCTCAAGAGACACATTAATCTTAATGGTAAGGAAACCAAGCCATAGGAGCGTTCCACTTCACATAAACACATTAATCTGTGTGGATTTGAAATTAAACCATAGCAATGCATAAATAGATAAATAAAAATCCTCTTTCCCTGACATTATCAATATTAGACAATCATATTGCCCTACTTGTGGAAAAAACCCGGAAGATCATCCAAGATGTTCAAAGAGATATGGCGTTTTGCTTTTTACTTTACTGCTTCAAAACTGTACATGGATACACATTTCCTCAAATTTGAGATGTGGATAGTCCATTATAAGATTTATACATTTTTTATTATATCATGGAATATTTCTTTTTTCAGCAAATGTTGGTCCGCCAGAGGAAAACCGAGTCTTTGACATGAAAAACAAGGAATAAATTCACTAGTTTGTCCAATCGTCAAATACAAAGCATGCATTTATTTACAATTTATCCTGCAGAATATTATATTAAAAAGTCTTAATTTCAAAAATAAAAGGCAAATTGTTATGTTTGTATTATATGTATCCTGGTTTTGCCCCTATTTTGTAAATATCTAAGAAGTTACTTTCATAGATTTATATTTTTATCTGAAAACTAAAACCATCGAACTATGTGATGTTGTGTATATACATATTTAATCAAGTAATGATGAATTTATTTATTAGCTCTCACGAAATTTAATGATATAAGTTTTCCCCTATTGCCTGACGTCTGTGGCTCTGCTTGCAACGCAATGGTTAACATTTGGAGCATGTCTTATAACCCGTCATAGAATTTTAGGAAAGCTTTAGATTTCACTGAAATTTTATACACATATTATTGTATTCATACAAGTTAAATCACAGCAACAAAAATTAAATTCTATGAAAAATTGAAGATGTTATAAACATTTTTATGAGGTTCACTTTTTTTGAGACACCCTGTACATATTCAATAATTTCAATAAAACTTTATGAATCTGTACAATTGTTATTTTGCACATTTCATAAAAAATGTTGTGAGCAATTAAAGAGAAGGGTAAGGGATTCTTTGGGACTTTCTAGGGGACTGCAATTTACTGATTCTCTGGGATTGGGAATTGGCAATATATTTGGGATTTACCATTTGAACTTCTTGGGACATGGGATTTTACATTTATGGGTTAATTTCTTGGGATTGGGATTAGCAAATTGTGATTGGATGATGAACTTCAGATAAATAATTAGTTGTTTGGATTTTGCATCTGATTTGGGATTGTGGATAAAACTTTGGAACTTATAATTTTGATGCTTAAGGGTCAGGGATTTTGGTTTTTATTTTCTGGGAATTTGGGACTGCACGGTGTACCCTTCATCCCCCTCATTGAATAACATCTCTAGAGACTCATGAATTAAGTGAACACAACATGTGAATTTTACTTATGTGCAGCTGATATTTTATCTGCGTTCCTATAAATATATGGATGAAAGCGAAAATGTAAAGGACATGTGCTACTAAGACACCCTGTTGTGTTCATTATTTGAAAATATAGCAAATAGAATTTCCAATGCAATTGGAACAAGGGAAATCAAAGTATGACACAATGATTTCATACTTCATCAAATTAAATTTCAGAGACTGACTGAGGGGTGGTCTAAAAATTATGGTTCTCCATGGTCACATGAATCACATCCAATAAAATATATTTTTATCATGCTTTGTCAGTCTTTTTTTTTTATTTATGAAAAAATATGCAGAATCATGAATCATTGAAATAGAATGGCTCATACGATACTAACGTCACAGTTCAATATTTGTCTGCAATTTGTCTGAAATTTGGCACTTATCTGTTTCAAGTTACATAACAGACTTCACAAATATTATACAACAGTATGAGAGGTAAAACCATGGTTTTCCTTGATGATTTCTTAATTCAGCAGTAAAGCAGCACTCGTCAAGCAGGTAAGACAAAGTCAATGACAGGTTATAAATATTTTGATATAATAGGCCAGCTACTGGATTAACAAACCAAACTGCTTTAGCCACATTATAAAGTATTGTATGGTATAGTGGAAATATTAATATTATAGGCTCTTCTATAATCAAAATGCTCTTGGGTCCAATAGACAAAGTATTCTACATGTTTGATGTTAGATCTATAGAGCCATACAATATCAAGGTTATATGAGTGAAATATGAATCTTACTATAGATAAGGTTATTACATGAACAACAAACTGATAAATTGCTAGAATTTCAGACATAATCCAAATAACTGTAAATTCTAGTTTGAATACCTAAGACATTTGAAAAAGCCGACAGCTTCAAAGTAAATATAATAGTAACAAGTCCGAGGATTTTCATTTTTGCATTTATATTGCTTAATAAATGCAAAAATGAAAATCCTCGGACTTGTTACTATTATAAATACCTAAGACCCTGCCCTACTTCTTGCATGACAAGTATTCAACATATTTAGCAAATATTCCAACTAAGAGGACAGAATTTCATGTCATGACCTTAAAATTTTAAAACAAAATATATATATTTTTTTTATACTGATGACTTCTATTATATCTGTTACTGAATGAATTGAAAAAAAATGTTTCAGTTTCAATATAATAATGCTAGCACACAAACATTGGATCTCTAGAATAACCATGGTTAAACATCCTATAACCATAGGCATACTAGAAATACTTGTCTACAGACACAACAAGTTTTGAGCACTGCTAATGGAAGTTGTGTGCCATGTACTTCATTCCTAAATTTCTAAGAATTGTAGAGGAAGGATATTTTATTTGTAGTATGTGATTAGGTACTAGTAGTCACAATATTTATCTAGATAAAATCATTTCACACTGTGAGAAGGTGGACTTAGTTGTTCACAACATAGCTACCATCTAGTGGATAGTATCAAATTGTGAATGAGTTCATGAGTTGTTGAAAGCATTCCTTCATGAACTTCACTTTGATCATGAAATAGAACAATCTGCCTGATTACAGACTGAAGGACCAATATAAGCTTCACAGAAAGCTTCTGGGCCTTCAAATTGACTACTGTATACTAACATATCACATATCACAGATGATTTCATTTTTACTGTTCCCTTTCCGTGTAATTATCCGAATTTAAGGTATTTTCTAGTAGCTTTACAAATGCAACATAATATTTTTTAATATCTCAAATTTCAAATAATGCCTTGCCTCTTCTCTACCTACTATTACTATATACATTCCTATGCTAAAAGACTACAAATCCTAAGCTATATAGCATACCGACATAGTGCAGCCAAGTAGATTGATATCAACAGTACATATTCTGTGATACCTTGTATTTAGCACGAGATTACTCTTTTGTGTTTAAAGGCTCTTTGGCGCATATTCTATTTGAGACATTCAATATAAGTATCAAGTTCATGACAATGTAAAATGTCACCCACATTGAGATAAACTATCAATCAACATGTACTTCAAATAAAATGTTGAACAAGTTACATTCACGATCACGGATATGGTCACACAATCAAAAAACCAACCTATCAAACAAGGTTTGAGTCTTCAAACAAATCATTCAATTCTTTATCCTATATCTATATCCTTATTATTCCTTATATGTATTCTCCTTATAAAAGATTAGGAACAAAGAATACTTGATAAAAACTGTCAATATCCTCTCTACACAGTGTAAATCCCAAACAACCCAAGAGATGATCAGAACTAAAAACGGAAGTGAGGTTTTGTACACGTATATGTTTCCCATAGTGCAAGGTAAGTTCATTCATTCTTCCATAATGTACTAAAAAGTGTTTATTTTTAGTGAAACAAAAGAATCGGTTATATCGTTGTAAACAGTAAGTTGGATAAGTAATAAATATAAATAATTTGCTACATTTTCACTGTTCTATTCATTCATTTAGTGGCTACTTAATTGATACTGGCTTTTTCTTTCTATCCCCCATATATATATATATAAAATAATGATAAAGTCCAACACAAAAGATGTATATATATATGATCATAAATGTACTATTGAAACATAGATAAAAATAAGGAAATTCAAAGTTGAAGTTGAATTCATTTCAATACACAATCACTACTTTATCATCTTTGTTGCACGTTGACATAATGTATGGTTAAAAATAAGGGTGTTTCCCCCTTCACTAATTACATATGAATTTTAAAGAACTGACACATATGTTTCTATTGAATCAGGGGTTTTTATATTTACCAAACACAAAAATCTACCTCAAATACACGGTGACTAACCCTTGGCTACCCAATCTATAATGTTTATATTTGCAGTGATATGACACCACAAATGAGGTGATTTTTCCCTTCCACGTGTTCAAATTGATTACAAGGAAGACAAAAAGGTTAGGACTACATTGGTACTTTTTATTACTAGATGATGAGAATATTGTATAATATTTAAGACTGAACCAAAGGTATGTCAAATTTATTTATACTAAAATCTTACGCTAGTCAAATCAAATCATAAGCTAAAACTACGGACCTAAAAAACAACCACCACTTTTTAAGTATATTTAGTGCCACTAGATGGGGTATAATAACTTTATGAAACAGCAGAGTGATATGATGCCGTAGCCTTAAATGTAAATAAACCCTGTCTAAAGGCTGGACTAGCAGCAACAGTAGCAACTAAATGTAACAATCTCTTTCACAATGTTTTTCTGACTCCTGTGTATATATTTTATTGCAACAGAAGGCTTACAATAATGTGAATTATCAGACTGATATGCAATATCACCTAATAGGTACCGATAGTTATGTAATATGACCTTGAAAAAATGCTTGAATCTGATGGCAAACAAAGCGATACACCTTTGCACAAAGTAATGCTTGGAAAAAGGTAGTGTTACTTTGCTTTTTATCACATACAAAAATCAAAGCCACATTGTAAAATGCAATGCTTTAATGAAAAGGATTATACTAATCTTTTGTGTGTCACCAGAATACTATATAACTATCGCAGCCTATGATGATGAAAAAAATACCCATACTCTCATTTTTGTTTTCTAAGAAAACCGGACAGAACATTTCTTGAAATTTTTCTACCGACATTCAGAACAGGCAGTCATGGGTGGTATTTGTAAGTGAAATTATTTTGACATATATCTTTTAATGTTGAACATTTTTGTATCTTTTAGACATATGCAGCAAGCAAGATGCTTTAGGACAGATATATTTATTGAAAATTTTCTACCAACATTCAGAACAGGCAGTCATGGGTGGTACTTGTAAGTGAAATTATTTTGACATATATCTTTTATTGTTGAACATTTTTGTGTCTTTTAGACATATACAGCAAGCAAGATGCTTTAAGTTTAAGGCAGTGAAATATGATAGCGTTAATGTGTACAGAGGTATGAGAGACATCCTATCAATATTATATATCTTCTGAAACGCAACTTCATTTTTGGACAATTACCTTAAAAAAAATCCATTTTATCAAAGAATTTCCCCCAAGTTGCAAATGTAGCAAAATGTTCCCAAAAAAATGAATCAACTATTTTAATAATACATGTTGCTGCAAATTTGTAATTTTATAGCATTATGTTTCCGTTCAATATTTTTATTAGCTGCTGAAAGTAAAAAAAACTTTAGCATTTAAAAAAAAAGGTCAATATTCTGTCCATTTTTTCAATCTTTTAGCAGCTAATAAAAACTATGAGCAAAAACATTAAAAGTCATATGAAAAGATCACACTTTTTTTTTTTTACTTTTGATGTTATATTTGCTATTTATATCGACTTTGTCACATTTTTTTAGTCACTGACTGCATCATATGTGATATATATAGAATTTTGTTGACTCAGATATCATTCCCGATGTCTGATCT
>JAVSBT010315963.1:0-11728 GCA_033118115.1 Pharyngocirrus eroticus
TCCATATGACCAGTAGGAGTGTGGTTGTTAGATTAAATGCTACAGATCAACTCAGTGTTTACAGGTTTAGCAGCATTATCCCAGTAGCTTTGTACAACGACGCTAATATGCAGAATTCATTTTCTGGTTTCTTGTATTCTCCAACTGAAACTGTACCCATAGCCTTTTCTGTTACAAATTCATATATTGACATGACCCCTGTGACAGATTTTAACCCCATTCCTTTTGATGAAGTTTTGGTGAATGAAGGTGATGGCTTTGTAGGCAATGATACATTTGTTTGTAAACTATCTGGGTTTTATTATATTCAATTCAGTGCGGGTACTGAAAATGCACAATCTGTAGACATGTGGTTAATGAGGAATTCTTCTCCGCTAGGGGCAATAGTAAGGACAAAGGGTTATGGCTCTTGGGATGTTCTTACAAGGTCTGTTATTGTGAAATTGGCGGACGGCGATGAGGTTTATCTACTGGGAAAAGCAGGTAGTGTCATTTTTACACAGGGTACCTATAGAATGCTTTCTTTTCTAGGTTTCCTATTACAGTATTAGGGATTCTACATCAAACCGTACTTAGCATGATATATGTACTCACCTCCAATCCTGGATGTATTTTTAAAAATTGCATAAGAGAGGATACAAAAGTAGGTAGAATGAAATAAAAGGTAGACATCTCCTTTAATTGCTATGACTTCTAGATGACTGCATTGACAAATTGATGAATATTGTAGCCTAATTATTGACAACGATTAATGTTGACCTATTGATATTTTTGAGACATTTTGTTACACTGTAATACTATAATGATTATCAATAAACTATACAATTAGAAATAAAAAAGAACCTTTATCTGTTTTCAATATCTTAAATTTTCCAAATGGTCATTTTTTTAACATTTCATTACAATAGCATTTTTTGCAATAATTTTATATGACATTGTTTATACAGTGTGTCTCAAAAAAGTGAACCCTCAATAAAAGGGAATAACTGTTTTTTATTTAATGCTACAGCTCTGATTTTTCATATTGCAAAAGACCGCCAGAAATGGAAGAAACTAGTTAAAGACATTTTAGCGGCGGAAGCGACTGCATCATAATGACGTAGTGGCGACACCGCAGTACAATACAATGCAATACAATACATGTCTAGTTTATTAGAATAAAGCTGGTACGTATACAAAGTTGTGCGTGCATTAACTAACTATATCTGTTGAGCGATGTTAATCTTACCATGCTATTTCAATATAAACAACGTCACGTAGTTATATGTAATTGTTTTAAAGGTTCTGGACCTTTTAATAGGAGTAAATATTGCTGTAGAATCTTACTTTGAAACCAAATCATTCAGACATCAAGATTTTGATGGAAGAAACAATTCAATCACACATGTGTTTAAAGATGAGCCGAATAACTCCTTAATGGTCAGTTAAGGTTACTGAGCGCTGCAAGGTGGTGATTCGCATTTTTTGCAGACCTTTGAGTCAGCAAGATTGGTGGACATTTGGAGCATATTTTATAATGCGTCAAAGAATTTTTGGTTCACTTTTTATGAGACACCCTGTATAATATACACACATCAATTAGAGTAATTTGAGCTTTGTAGCACCACAAAGTTGCTATTCTAGTTAACCAATTACAAATCAGATAATTCAATTGTTTCAATTTTCAGGTGCTCTTATCTCGGTTGTACTTTAGAAAGTACCTTGTCTCTAAGCGCCGACGTGATTAGCCTTGTCTTAATTTATGAAAAATACCCTCCAGTTTAGAAAGGTCATATTATTTTGCTAAATCTGAGATTTAAATCTTTGGCCATAATTCTAGCTAGGCCAAATAAAATATTGATAAATTCTAAAAAAGAATGAAAGGCTTTTTTGAATTTGCAAGGTGGAAACTTTTTCACAAACTCACTGTACTACTTTGTGTATTGTCTGCCTCTTCTATATCATGAAAGGTCATCATCTTTAAACAAGGTTTCCATGACTTTAAATGTACATTGACTATATATTGTGTTTGGTTAAAAGACACTTTAAAAGTATAGTACAAAACTTTATAAACTTTACTGCAACTTTGGCAACCCTTCAAATCAAGTAAATAAAATGTGTCTCGAATACATGATCTCAATTATGAACTATCAAAATAGCAATAATCTATCATGACATTCATATCAAGAGATCCATTGTTCTTTGCAAAGGTGATTAAATAAAATCAATATACCCTTCATTAATCTTTTCAAATAGACAGAATGGATAAACCTTCTGATAAATGTTATTGAATTATCTCAATGACATGCTATTCATCAAGAGTTATCAAATACTTTGTCATACGTCGCAATATAAAGGACTTCAAATTTAAGATTACTAACCATTCAAAACAAGTGAAGAGGAAGATTAAGATATTTGGTCTCATTTTGCCTGAAAGATTCTTAGAAGTATTGAACAGGTATGTATGTTTTTCACCTTAAATGACGAGAACAAATTGATACAATCATGTTTGAACAATGTACAGGAATATTCAGAATATTATAATTTTTTTGATAATACTAAAAGTGTCTAAAAAAAGGATTTTTTTAAATGCAGGTCTTGGCGCCAACTAGAACTAGTTTTGATATTATGTTCTTATCAACTATGAAAATTATAAAAATAGAATTTTAAAAAAATGTATGAGAATTCATCCAAATCTTTTTGTTTTTTGTTGTCATAAGTAGCTTTATGGTAAAGACGCCTACAAGAAACTGTGTCAATTCAACAGTATGTAAACATGGTTATGTAAGCTCATCTGTGCATTATATAGTCTCTCTTTTATTGTATGTAAACATGATATAATAAAACTATTACATTTTCTTGAATAAACAGTTTTGTTTCAAGGCAAAAGTAATGAAATTCAAAATGAAGACCATTATACTTGTCGCATGGATTGCTTCCAGTGTGCTGTTAATTAAAGCATCAGAAAAAAATGGTAAAGTATAACTTGATTTCCAAATAAACGTTCCTTTGAGGGAGATACTAAAGACTAAACCAATGAGACGACAGAAGTTGAAATACTGCAGAAAGATTTTTCTATTGGTTTTTTGGTTTCCCTCCAATATATGATTTTACTTGTAGATAAGACAGGAAGGAAAACTTTCAACTGTCCCCAAGCCTTTAATGGTACAGCCATCAATGCTGCCTATCCTGATCCAAACGATCCTGAATTCTATTGGCACTGCATTCAGAATTTAGCGTTTCCAGGAAGATGCCCGCCACAAACAAGGTTTTCGCCAACTTTCACTTCCGGTAGCTGTGGATTCAATGTTACACTTTGTCATTCATCATCAGAGGCTTTTAAAGGTAAACAAATCTCAGAATCTAAATGTAGATGATGGTTATCATAAATATAATAATACATTAATTATTATAATATTATCTCCTGGCTAATTTACAGTTGATATAATTACAATGTATCCCAACAGATTGAAAAGTCATTGATATTCCGTATCTAGATTGTTATGCAGTGTGTTGTATTTGTTAAGCATAGGCCACTATACTTTTTATCAGTTTTTTTAGGGTTTTTTAAATACGTGACTGTATTAAGCATTGCGATGATAAGGAAAGAAAGACTGCACGTTACTTGTAGTTGATCTGGACCTGCCAGCTTTATAGCATATCAAAATAGTTGTATAGGTGTTTGATTTGTCTAGTTTGGTATCGGGGTTATCAGCATATTTCCGGAACTGGCCACTAGTCCCACTAGGGTCTAAATAGTTGTAACTAAAGCGCGATCACGACGAACATGCCCTATTGAATGCTTTGTTTTTGCTTATGGGACAGCCCCACAAAAGTAACATCAAGTGTCATATTTGGGATTAACTTATCGTTAACTGCACATTTTTATCTATTCATCAGTGCAAGAAAAACATGTATCAGTTTCTGAAAACGCTGGTTCGCCTGATAAAGCCAATGTAACTTCTGTAAGAAATATTTGCCCTGTGGATGACGATGGAAATTACTTTGATGTCACTGTAAGAAGTCAAGACAATTGTGCCCTGTACTATCATTGTAAGGATGGAGTGGATTGGGTACAGGTTTGTCCAGCAGGGTCGTTTTTCAATCCAAGTTTTACAAATAGAGCATTTGCAAGTGACTGCAGTATGGAATTGTGTGTTGATATTTCTGTCAGCGAATGTCCTGGTATGTTGTATTTGATTAAGATACCCATGGTTTAAAAAGGGTTGATTGGTTTGTGCAACTTTGTTGGAAAGGGGGGGAGGGGTAACACACAGATCGTTAACAATACTTGAGAGGGAGATCAAACAAAACAATTACATTAACAGTAACTGGTCTTTATAAGATAATAAAATCTTCAATTCTATTGGAATAGGGATACCTTTACAAGGTTTTGAAAAACGTTTGTGCAGGGATCTTTATGTTTTCTAAAGAATGGAAAATGTTGATTTTTTTTCTTTAATGCTAGTTGATGGTACCTGGGGATTATGGTCAGAATGGTCTGAATGCAACGAAAATTGTACTAGATCAAGAACAAGGGACTGTAATGACCCACCGGCATCTAATGGAGGCCTTCCATGTGATGGAATAGATACAGAGAATATAAGATTTTGTAAGTAATTATAAATCTTTGTCTAGGCCTTGAAATTTTAGGGACCGATTACATCACACCTGCACTGCACTTGCAATATTCAAATAATGCTATGAACCTCACCATGAGATTAAACTTATAGGTGTTCTAAACATGAAAACATTCAGCTAAATATTCTGTATTTATGTTAAATTAATTATTTATTAAGTTGATGATTTATATATTTACAAAAATGATGTATGATGATATGGTTTGGTGCGATTGTGTAATTACAGTGGTTTCTATCGAACCTGAACCTATAGTATGATATTTGTTCACAGGTTCCATTGTTTTCGTATACAAGTCTTCCAACTGGACAGGGTCACAGAATCCTCTTACATATGATCAAATTGATTTAAATAGGGGTGGCGATTTCCGTAACAATTACTTCTATGCTCCACAGTCTGGGGTCTACTTCTTCAGTTGGAGTGGTGGAGCAGTAGATTTTCAGCCAATAGATCTACGTTTGATGCAAAGTTCAAGTTCTAAAGGCGCCATTCAAATTTTACATAATAATACAGGATATTTCAATATTGTGTCTCGTAGTTTATTTGTATCCCTGGGTTCCGGAAATGGTGTCAGGGTTACAGCTACGAGTTCTTCCAGTGGTACCAATGGACCTTCTGGTGCAAAACTGACATCTTTGTCTGTGTTTAGTGTTACAGGTTTGTTCTATCCTGTAATAGCATTTACAACTGGGTTGTTTTCAAATGTCAATGTCAGTCTCTCTACTAGAGCTTTTATTAATAGCAATGTTACTGTAAATAAGGGTAATGGTTTTGATCCATCAACAGGTCACTTTACTGCTCCAGTAGATGGAATTTATTTCTTTTCTTGGAGTGGATGTGGAGTTCCTTGGAACACATATAGTTTAATGTCAGGATGTAGCGGTACTTGTCCGGGATTCATTAGTCTTTATCTCTGGCAAAGTACACATGGTAATACTAACCATCACACGACAAGCAGGGATATGATGTATAGATTGAAAGCTGGTGATCAAATAGATATTCGTGGCGGTACTTCTCCTACCAGACAGTTGTACAATGATGCTAACATGCAGAATTCTTTTTCTGGTTTCTTGTATTCTCCCAATAGCTCGGTTCCTGTGGCCTTTTCAGTAGTTAATTCTTACCTTGACTTCACCCCAAGTGTAGATTTTTACCCCATTCCTTTTGATGTAGTTATGGTAAATGAAGGCGATAGTTTTGTAGACAATTCCACTTTTGTTTGTAAGGTGTCTGGCCTGTATTACTTCCATTTCAGTTCTTACACTGTTAATAAAGATAAAGTTAGCATTTTCTTGATGAGGAATACCGTTCCAATAGGGGCAATAATTAAAATCAGAGGAACAAACACTTTTAGTTCCCTTTCAAGATCCATGATTGTCCAATTAGAAGATGGAGATGAAGTATTCCTTCTTGGGCAAGCTAATGGTTATATTTACACAGGTAACTTTTTTAAAATACTTGCATTTCTCGGGTTTCTTCTGCAGTAATAGGGATGGTTATAAGATATTCAACACAAACTTTAAAAGAGATTTCTATTATGCAGATATACTTTTTCTCATCGCTTGTGGATTTGGTATGGATTTTAAAAGATGAAATAACTATTACAGAAACCACTTTTACACTGATGCTATAACAACTCAGCAAGGAATTGATGCTCATGATCTTACAAATCTGTAAACAATTTACATAAGTTATCTGTTTTTGTTTTGCCATATAATTACCAACTGCAGTCTAATAAACACATCAACATAGTGTATATACAAATAAGAATATATGGTGTACCGCTTATATTGATTGTGTATCAAATCTTTGACAATGGTTAAAAGCCAGTTAATTTTAAGATACAAATGCCCTAAATAAATAAAAAAAGAAAAGAAAATAAGAAGCGGATATGAAATAGATCTGTTTATCAATTACGTCCAAAACTGTTAGCTCATTAAATCTACAGCAGCATGCAAGTTTTCATAGTTTAAATGTCTATGTATTGTCCACATTTTACAGACAATTTGGTTTGCTTGAAAATTGCCTTGAGATTAGAAAAATGATTTAGACGAAATGTGCATAAAAGGATCAATTCATATTGTCTGTCATGTATGACTTAATGTGAGACATAGTGTAGCACTATGCACTATGATACCAACGAAATGTGCAATAGGATATTAGTACTTTATCCTATGGTTTGGAATGGTGTACAGGAAATGCACCACAAAGGCAAATTGTATCCCATGAAGCTGTCGGCCGCAGGCTGATGGCTGAGTGGGATACAATTTGTCGAGTGGTGCATTTCCTGTACACCATGAAGAAACCATAGTGTAAAGTTTTTATCATATTGTCTATTGAAGCATTTATCCCATTGCTTATCACATATTTCCTAGAAATTGTAAACACATTCATGCGCAAAAGAGCAATCACTTTGGTGTCACGTGCAAAAGCACGAGACATCTTGATGACGTAGGTCAAGCTACCCAAAACCTCTCTAAGTGTTAGTAGACTAAGAGTGATCTAACTTAAAAGCAATAACTGATTAATGTACATGTATCATACACGCAATAAATGGCATATTGTAAGTATTATGTGGGTTGTTTTTTTATTCCACAAAGATAAATACAAATTACAAAAGTATATAATAGAAAATTACAATAAAGAAAGGAACAAAATGGACTGGACGCCCAATGGCGTATATGTCCAACCAAATTATTAATCAATCATACACAGTAGAGGCAGTGGCAATATTAAACAAATTAAAAGAGTGTATTAAACAAATTAAACATCATTAAATGGAAGAAACATTTTCATTTTTTTTTTTAAAGTAAGAGGATTACAATTAAAATCTAATTTATCAAAATAAGTATTAAATAAGGATACAGGTTTATACTGAAAAGATTGCTGAATGTTAGTAGACCTTAACATGGGAACATGAAGCTTAGTGGATTGGCGAGTAGGATAATTATGAACAGAAGAATTAAGGGTGAACATTACATCAAAAATGGAAGGAACCATGTCATGCCAAAATTTATGCATGAAAATGAGATTTCTGTGAATATAAATACGGTGAAAGTTCAGAAGTTTTAGTTTTAAGAAAAGAGGTGCAGAATGAGAGCGAAATGGAGCTGAAGATAAAATATGTATGGCTTTTTTTGGAGTTTTATAAGGGGGGATATTAGGGTTTTGTTAGTACCTCCCCACACCTCAATGCAATATATAAGGTAAGGATAAATAAAGCTATAATATAAAGTAACTAAGGTCGATGTAAGTAAAAAATGTCTTGCCTTTGTTAGTATACCAACCCCCCTTCCTTTTTTACCTTTAATATAATTCATATGGTTAGCCCAACTCAGTTTTTCGTCTAGTATAACACCCAAAAATTTGTGAAAATAAACCTGGCCTATAACAGAAGTATTAACCATTACACTTGATGAGGGATTGACAGATTTGAATTTAGAACTAAAAACCATGAATTTTGTCTTCTCGATTTTTAAAGTTAATTTATTACAATTTAGCCATTCAATAATTTTTTCAATCTCTATTTTCATTTCCTGAATCAAAATATCGAAGATGTTATTCAGATAAAAACAAAATGATGGCTGAAAGTTTTCTCCACACATATGGATTTATCTAAATTAATATTGTTTAAGGGCTCGAAACAGTTTCGTGTTATTGAGTTTGCAGTCCTAAAGTGTTGGAGAATTCTTATCCAAATGATATATTTTCAGAACCACAACTTTTTCTTGGGCAATAACCTGAATAACAAATCGAAATATATGTACAAGTAACACAGTTTTGGTGAAATAGGTTAAATTAGCTTTTTTTAAAGCATGATCACACATTTACTACTGATTTCAAAGTCATAGCTGTTATAGGACTTACCTCTGTCAAGATTCATTGCTCAAAGCTGGGATGTCAATCAGAAATGTTGAAGGCTTCATGGATAAAAATTATAATACTAACATATTTTCGTATGGTGCTCACTTCCTATAGAATGCTGCCATTTCTAGGTTTCTCTTGCAATATTAGGGATTCTACATGAAACAGTCCTTGGGATACATGTACTCACTTCTAATACTATTTTGTTTTATAACCTTTCCATGCAAATTACTACTATAGCATCTAAAAACTTTATCTTAGAAAAGATAAAAAGGGAAGAGGAATGACATGAAAACTATAGACATTTCATTTAATTGCTATGACCTATAGGAACTCCTAGATGACTGCTTTTTAGAAGTTTTTAAGTTTAAAAAAAAAATGATGATTATACTGTAGCATAATTATGACTAATAATAAAGTGTTTTGAGAGTTTTGTGTTTGATTGATGTATGAGTAATTTCGACGCATTGTCATACTATGGTGATTATTAATGAACTATGCAATAAACAATAAAGGATATTGTTGTCTGTTTGCCAAATCTTTAATTTTTAATTCAATGATCATTTATTGAACATCTCATTACAATAAGAAAATATTTTTTTACTGATTTGGTTCGGGATTATTTACATTCCCATACATTAATTGGAATAGTTCAACACTTTTGAAGTACACACACTTGCTATTCTAAATAACTAATCACTAATCAAAAGATTGAATCAATGATCTCAATGTTCAAGTATTGCTTTTATCTCTGTTGTACGTTAGAAAGTTCATTAAATGTCTCTCTAAGAGCCAAAGTGATTAGCCTTATCTTAATGTATGACCTATTCCCCCAAGTGTAGAAAGGCCATACTATTTGATAAAACTGAGATTCAAATAATAAGCAGCACATACATTTGGCCCAAATCCCAGCTTATACATATTACATTTTGATAAATTCTATAGAATATTACAGACTTTTTGTGAGACACACTCTACTTCTGTGTGTAAAGTCTGCCTAATAACAAATCAAACATCAATGATAGATTTATCTCAAAGTAATGCACTTATCTCTTCTATATTTGGAAGGTCATTGACTCTAAGCAAGGTGTCCTTGATATAAGATGTGTGTGGTTGAAAGGCACGTCAAAGGTACATGTTCAGCTAAAATTATTCAAGACTTTGGGAAACTGTATTGATATGCATGTCATATCTTGGAATAAGGGACATTTTGGTCGAAAATACATTTTCAAAATAATCTTTCGCAGGACAAATCAGAAATAGATTTCCTAAAAACAAAAAAATGAAAACACATGAATAAAAGTGCTTTATTTACAAATTATTCATCATCATTATGAGATGCCGTCTGCTCCCAGCAAGTTGGTTGCTATGGGTCGACATTTCTCCTTGTTCTCTGCTGCGCATATTACTAACCCCCCAAAACGTGGAAACTGTATGGTAATTTCATGGGGAAAAAAAACAGTGGCATATTACTAACTCAAAAAAGGAAAGAATTACAAGCTAAAGATTCTGATTAACTTTTTTGTACAGATTAAAAGTAAAACCCTATTCTTCACAGTGCAATAATCTGTCTAATGCTTTATCAATGTTGTTATACCTATATTATTCGCTATTCTCATGAAAAGATCGATTATATTTTACAAAACCATGTTGTTTGATAACATTAATAACCTATGCCCCTCATAATATTTCTGATTGACAGCCCGTCCAATTAATTTTAACAAGCTTAAAGTGGAAAACATGTTCTCAATCACGAGCTCTCAAAATAGCAATACATGTACTGTGATTATCTTTTCAAAATATTATTTTATGTTTACAAATGTGGCTAGGCATTGTTTACTAATCTTTTCATACAAGTAAAATTGATAAACCTCCTGATAAACTTTATCAAATTTATTCAATGACATATTATTAATCAGGCTTTATTAAATACGTTGTCATAAGTTGCAATATAAAGGAATTCAAATTTAATTTACTATTCAGGTAAAACAAGTGAGGAGGAAAAAAAGGTATTTGGACTGTTTTTTTCTTTTAGATTGTTGCAAATATGGAACAGGTATCTTTTTTCTCTCCTATGAACAAAGATAAGAAGTGCATTTTAATACAAATTTGGATATTTTAGAACAATTTATATCAGACAATGTATCAAATTATAAAAAAAAAATCGTATTATAAGAAGAAATGAAATAAACTTGTTTTATGCACTTGAAAGATTTATTATCAAAGCATTCGATACTCTTCATGAGATCTTTGTCACTGATATGACAAAATAATGAACAGTTACAGAATATATACAGAAACATCAAGAATACAGATACACTATATAAACATAGAATACACAAACTAACTGCTTATATGAGCAGGAGAAGTATAAAAATGAGTAGATGTAAAAGTGTTGACACCTCTATTATCTTACTATTTTCGTATTAGACTTTGAAAGCATCAATACTTTACATGAATGCTGATATCATTTTGTATTCAAAAGATAGTCCCTCTCCTATTATTTCTTCTCTTTGTCACATTTCGTATCCATTTAATTTTTTCTTGAAGAAACAGTTGGAAGAAATGAAAACCAGAATGAAAATCTTAATACTTGTTGCATGGATTGCTTCAAGTATTTTGTTAATTAAAGCTTCAGAAACAAATGGTTAAGTATAACTTTATTTCTACAAATTCTAAACGAAGTTACTAAAGGATAAAACAAAATACGAATCATGTTGAAATATTGTAGAAAGACTTTTATGTTTGTTTTTTCCAATATTCATTTTTGCTTGTAGACAAAACAGGAAGGAAAACTTTTACCTGTCCAAAAGCCTCAAACGGGACAGCCATCAATGCTGCCTATCCTGATCCAAATGATCCTGAATTCTATTGGCACTGCATTCAGAATATAGCGTTTCCAGGAAGATGCCCTCCAGGAACAAAGTTTACTCCAACTTTCACTTCCGGTAGCTGTGGATTCAATGTAACACTTTGTCATTCACCATCAGGGGCTTTCAAAGGTATACAACTATCAGAGTCTAAATGCAGATGATGGATTTCATAATGTTCATACTATGTCTAAGTATATCCTTCTAAAAACGGCAATTTTGCAGTTGATATAATCATTTATTTCAACAGATTGAAAAGTAATATTAAATATAAATATTGATTTTTTTACAATGTATTGTATTTATTTAGCATAGGGCCACCCTTGTCATATGTCATATAAATATTCTTTACAAATTTACAAAACGCCCCCCCCCCC
>JAVSBT010316074.1:0-11726 GCA_033118115.1 Pharyngocirrus eroticus
AATTGATGCATATATAAACAAAATTGAAAAAAAGTATCCATTTTATATGTCTCAGTGTGGGGGCTATATTCAGGATACACATCAAATCTCATCATATCCTGTTGTGCATAGAATGCATTACGTAACTAGGCGCCAGTTCCTGCAGACCCAACCAGTAGTCTTCATCTTAACCTATGCTTGGTTACTTGGGATTAGAGAGGACCAATAATGTTAACTACAAGATCCTTTGCAGTTTTTGTGGGGCCTTTTGTTTCTCTGAGGACAAAGCCTGTTCAACATTTATCCTTGTTATAGGGCCTTAAAAGTAGTTCATAAAGATTTGCCAAGTTTTGATCCTGGAACCTTCTGTATAGCAAACCATCAATCATAACATATCAAACTGACCACCCCCTCTCAAGGTCATTAGACATTCATGGCAATTACTAGTTGCATCATAAATCCCCAAAGCAATGAATAGGTAAACTTAGAGTTGTGCTTAAGTATGTTATACATTGTGTAATTATTCTTTTTAATTTACACTATATATGTATGCCATTTTATTTTCCATAAAGAGCTCACACATGTGGAGTGAAAGTGGGTTAATTATTTTCTTTTGAAAGCTTTTTACATATTTTGATACACTTCAGTCTTGATAATAATGCTATTCAACATTGTGCCATTGCCTCCCTTCAAGTTTAATTTTCTCCTGATTCTTGAATATCGAATGTGTCTTAGCTCAGATTATACCAAAGAAGGATCCTTGACATGCTAATTTCATTGTATTTATCAAATGACCATTAAACTTTCAGAAATATGAAAGGAATTTGACACACATATACAACAAAATGTGAGGTCCTTTAATTCACATGAAAAAAAACCTATATACTACAACTCTCAAAGTCGACAGAAAAAGTAAACAGATGAATAAAAATTCTGTCGATTATTGCAATATAGGTTTAATACCATGATGAATGATGAATATCTTATACAATTCTCACTGTAGTACATTCAATCTTTTAGAATCACTCTCTCCTAATTCTCGAATGAATCTTATTTTGATTAATATTTTTGTGAGATGCTGAAAATGTTAACAAACCCTCTCGCTCTTCTTGTAGACTAAAACGTGGGCTACAAAAATGACTGTTATTTGTAATGACAGATTTTTTGTACATGCTTTTGTGATATTTTAAAACTGTTTCTCTATTTCTCTTATTATAACCTTTTGCATACAAGGTATAATGGATGACTTTTAAAGTTCACATCATTATGAATTTGTTAGATTAGAATTGTTACTCTCCTACAGGGAATGTTTTTCATATTTTACTTTTGTTTTCAACTGTATTTTATTCTATCCCTTTTATCCTTCTTTGAACATTTTGAATTTGAGATGCATAAGGATGCTTGTTAGTGCTTTGAAGGCTCTCATCATGAAGATATTTCTGGACTGTTTTTCTGAAATTAAAGACATGTTACATAGTGCCTTTTCCATTCAGTAAACTGTATATGTCATTTTAGTGCCCATGCTCATGCTAAATTCGTTGCATTTCATGAACAAAATATTTTCACTTAACAGTGATATGGGGTGAAAGCAGTCTAATGATTATGCTATTATATTATAACATTTCCCAATAATAGTGATGGTAGAGACAAGAACTGACTTATCATCAGCTTGCAAGGAAACAGAGAGCTTTAATGGCTGACTGGGTAGACTGTCAGCTTGAATTGTCATACTGTCAGTCTATGCGGAAGGTCCCCGGTTCAAATCCGGGCAGTTTCAAGTGAATTATTTTTCACTGGCTTTCAAAGAAAAAAACAATGGTTAAATTGGGTTTCATAAGCCCATGGCAGTGTTAGCACTGCTCTCATGTAATCTTTCGTGGTCATATCTGTCCATGAAAGGCATAAGCGAAATTACAGTAGATATACTATGTATATGTCTGCACTCTTCGCGAACATGCAATATATTATTATATTATTATTGCAAGGAAACTGTGAAGTCAGATAATGGGGGAGGACTTGTACTAGAAATGGTTTTGGAACAATTTATTGCAACAAAAGCTATGCATGTAAACATTGATTCAATATTACAAGCAACTAATTTTTGATACTAAAAGCAGTGTCTAAAATATTTTTTCATTAAAGGTAAGATAAGTTCAAAGTTTTACATTCTTTCTATGATTTCTCACATGAAAAGCTTATGGATCCAACCTTGACCCTTAATCACCCAAAAATTATGAAGTATGAGGAAAGAATGTTCTCTTTAGAAATATGATGAAATATATGATTTTAAAAATCTCCATGGGAATTCAAATTGGGAAATCTGGTCTGAATTTCATTGGAATTATATTCCAGTTGGGGAAATTATATTGTATGAAAATGATCTTAAAAAACATGTTTGTGATAGGCTATTGTCAATCCTTGTATAACTAAATGAAGTGCTATTCTCTAGGACATCTAGGTCACTAAGTGTGTAGGTAGAATTATTACAAATATATTCAGAGATTAATCGAATAATGCTACGGTCATAATTGCTCTTACGAACACCATGCAAACGATTCTTGGCCTATTTCTTATGTCTAAGACTTGTTTGTACAGTATTCATAAGAGCAATTGTGACCGTAGCAAAAGGAATCCATGTCATCATAGAAAGAATTACCAGGTTATAAACAAACTAGTAAATAAAGATTTCTTCATAGAGTCTGATGTAATCTGACTTGAAAAAAATAATAATAAAATAATTTCCTGTTACATGAATAATTAATTTAAGGACAGCATTAAGTAGATCTTGGTATATAGATAGTGTGTATATATGTAAAGTACCGTAAGGGGTTAAAAGGAGAAGAAATTAGACTGTTCACAGAAATTCGTCCATGAACTTGAGGTTAATATAATAGATCACTTTTGTATTTCAACATAATTGCTAGATTCATTATCCTTTCTAACACTTATGCTATATATCATAATTATCCAAAGACTTTCAGAGACACATACCTATTTTATAATTTGATGTTACCATTGCTGATTGATGAACCTACTTCTCTTGTAAGGGTGACTCCAACATTCATCAGAGCTGCAATGGTACCTTTACATACTATAAAGTACCTTTATATACTATAAAGAAGAGTCAAAGTATTTTGTAAACTGTTTAAATTTCCCCAAATTAGGCATTCTTAAAAAAATTGCAACATTATCTCATTGGTTATATTCAATCTAAATTTTACAAAATTAATCAGGCAATCATGACAACCCTATTCTGCCAAATCTTTGACTACATGTCCTTAGTGTGACCCCTCAGGTTGCCTCAAAATAGGAATATTTGACCCCATGAAATGAATAACTATAGATACAATTTTCACCTCACTTCCTATAGATGGCAGACAATGGCCTTACAAATACAGAAGGTGTCACTGTGAGATGTCAAGTTTATTCACGGACAACTAGTGTAACTTGATCAATTCCACTAAGTTTGACACATAATAATTATGCGAGTATACATGTATGTTTTAACAGGGTTTAATACCAGTACCCATTGACTATTTGACATTAAGAAGCAAAAAAGCCACTCCAAATAGGTTCATTTTTGAATTTATTTGCAAATTTTCGTTGTTAACTACATCTTCAGGCAATGAAGATATTGCCTATTCAGAGTGGCTTTTTTGCTTCTTAACAGTGTTTCCTACAATGTTTGACTTGGATGCCTTCTAGTGGTCTTCTGAGAGCAGATAGCACACTAAAGCTATTGAAAGTGGACAATCATGCTAAAGCCAAAATGTCCAGATGCTTACTGTAAATCTGTCCTGAAAGAGGCTAATCAATCCAACTTGATGAAAGATACAGAAGTCCAAATCTTTGGATTACGCTTTAAAGCTTCCAATTTACGACACATACTAGTCCACCTTAGTGTCTTTAGGCACCATCATAGTTGTTGAAGATTTATTCTAGATTTTTACATATTCTCCAAGGTAATAAATTGTGGCCAAGTTGTTATATGTGCTTAAATCAAACTGGATTACACAGACTTGATATGTACATATAAGTTATAATTGGAAAATATTTTAGATGCCTGGCTTTTTTATCTCTTGCCTTTAGTAAACAAACTTTATTGCTCCAGTGGTTTGTACTGTAGCAAATATCAATGAAAAATTTCCATTTTATTTTTGCATCTGACAATGCGGAATAAAGATTTATAGTGTTTACTTTTTTGTCGAGCCTATGATTTAGTTATGTTTCATAAGAAAGAATGGGTCTTAAGGAACTTAGGTTTCACTGAACAAGAAGTTCTATTGCTTGCATAATACATAGGTGAATAGGCCCAGTATAGATGCTTCATGAAAAGCTTCTGGTTTAGAGCAAATTCACTACTTATCTCTTATCAATACTGCATATGTTTTCCTTAGTCCTAATATCATACCCTTTCTAGAATACACGATTGGCTCATAAATAAAAATGGAATTTAATCATTGACCCATGTCAATGGTGTGAATTTCAGAGTTTTACCTCATATGTCTTACCTAGGACTTGGCCATATTGATCCCTATTGCTCCAACTGTTAATAGGAGTTGAGATCATTATTTGGCAGTTAATCAACACCTCATTTATCAAGCTTTCATTGATTTTTGTTGCAGAAACCTGTAGCCTTTGGTTCAAAGCCATTATCTCAAACTGTATGCTAATGATGGGTAAGAGGGTATGTGAGGAAACAAAAATGGACATTTTTAGGACCAACATGAAGAATGCATTTCCTGTAAGCCAAAATAATGAAGTTAAGAGAAAGGAGCACGCTAGATAGAAATGATAAAAGATGACAGAATGATAGGATTTTTTTATGTCAAGAAAAGAGAGATTTTTATGGAGGATTTTGTGCCCTTATTTTGAAAAAAGATAGCACTCTTACGTGAGTGATTAGCTCAACATTCTCTCTTAAGACAAAGTTATATCTGATTTTCTCTGTACAACAATAATCACATTTGTTATTTTTTATCTCTTCCCATAACATATTGATTGTCACAATCTACTGTCACATACTTACTACCTATACTATGACAAAAAATTATGTGATACTTTATAAACTCAAAAACAACTGTTTTACAGAACTTTATGGTTAGAATGTGTCAAGTGTGAACTTTACACACATACACATGCAAATGGCTATTTCCGTTTGTTTTGTTGTTGTTTTTTGTTTCATTTTCCCTTGTGTATGAAGAAGATTATCCCTTTGATGAACATTCAGATTGGTAACCAGAGATCTTTCAATTCTCTGAAGTCCATGCATGACAATGTATTTTGTCATTCTAATCACCAAGGTATCTTTTGGATACATAATGTTATCCTTACCAACAAATTTGAACAATAGCCTTGTTTCCAGTTACTATGTGTAGGAAGATGAGAAGATTAAACATTTCAAAACATAGATGTATCCGGACATGGAACTTGATACAGATTCCTACACAACAAATAAAGAGATTTTTGTGCTAAGTTATGCAAGCTATTGGGTAATTTCATCATATTGGTAAATAACGAAAGATGATACTTTTGTTTTCTTTTAATCAACATCCATTATCATTCAACCCTCTGAGTATTAATGTCACAAAGGAATATCATATAATATGAAAAATGTTTGTTTGTCACTATGGGGGAGGTATCTGCATCTTATCATAATGAGACAAAATGGCTGTATTGTGATATATACCTGTGACACAAGTTCAAATCCTGGAGAAAGGTAACTTTCCAGCAGTTGTAATATTGTTCTTCTTAAAATTTTATGCTGAAAAATAGTGATAAACATATACAAACTCTCACAAATGTCATTTGTGAGGTCAATCATGTCATCATTGTCAGTTTATTGATTTCTAAACAAAGATTTTATTGCTCACAGGATTATGGTCACATATAAAATTGATAAGTAACATATGGTTGTATTGTGTCCATGGACATTTCAATAAAAATAAAAAGAGCAATTAGAATAGGACTCGAGCCATGCAAAATATTAATCATGTAAATAAAAGCCTTTCTCATTGACTGTCATATGTGTTGATTGATTTGAGATAATGGTAAAAAAATATTTTGCCTCTAACCTAAGATTTATTTGATGAGGGATGTAGGTCATGGCTTTATTTGGTCAATGTTGACAAAGTTGAAATATGTTTTGGATTAAATCTAACTTTCAATTGTTTTGTTTTTTCTGAAGTAAACTTTCAAAAGCTTTTGACTTCTTCTGTACTTATTTTCCTATGTAAATAAATAGGGTCCACTGGATGGTCTCAGTGACACTTTCAAGGTAAATGTCATTTGAGTGGTCAAATGACAGTGGGCCCCACTCTTGCCCAGAGAATGTTATATACATGTATAATTAACTTCTTTTTTTTAAATCAGACTTTTTTCCTTTATTGATTAGTAGCCTTTTTGTTTTATTTATAATAATGATGACAATGCTGGCTATAGATTAAGACAATAATTACCAAGATAAGAATCAGAATTTAAAATAAAAATAACATCTTTCTAAATGTCATGTTCTGAAGAAAAAAATGGTAGCTTAAGTCATACAATGATCAAGATTCTGTGAAAGCCATTTTCATCAGTATTAATTGAATTTTATGACAATGTACCTTTTCTTCCAAAAAATGCTGTTTTACATTATTAAAATTCACACAAGTTGCCATCTGAAGGCAGGACATTTATAGCCATGAATTATCCTTTGTTCTCAAAATAGCCTTTTCACAAATCCCACATATATGTGGAGACAAAGTGGCATCATCAAAGTACTCTACAAGAATGCATTTATATACAGATGCTTATTGAAATATGAATATTTCGTAAAAAAATACCTATGGTGCTTACATAGAAAATTTGATTAAAAAAACACTTTTGTTTGTTTGTTTAGTTTTAATTTCTGAGTATTTCTATTCTTTTTCATCTATTTTGATTATCTTTTCTATTTATTTTTATGGTGAGTGGGACCCCATTGGAAATATGTCTCTAACTTTTATGGGCTATCCCAGACAGAGGTTACTTTTTCATCTTCTTTCTTGTAGACTAGTTATTTTCATTACACTCTGTTTTCAAATTATTTCCTTTTTGCATCCTCATGACACTTGCTGAAAAAACCCAAATTAAATCAAACAAATTCAGTGCATTCCAGAATTATGTATAGATATTTTTCTTCACAAGGTTAAACTGTTGTTTCATAGTTATATTTCTTCTTTGGGGTTTTTAAAATTCATCCACTAAGTGACCATATTTTTTTTTATGTTAAACAGGAAACTGACAAGAGAAATTCAACTAGCTACAAGAAAGAGCAGCTTACCCGGTGGTATCTGTGAGAACTAATCTGTTGGTTTGTATCCAACTTAAAACAACAGCAGTGCATACATTCTTAGAAACTATATTTCTGTGCAAGTGATGTAACACCTTATGGGAAGAAAGCAGAGTATATATTTCACGGACACAGTAAATATTTTACTATTTACCACTTAGACATGAAAGGACTTTCATTGACACCGTGATGAAGAACACAACTGAAAAAATATATTAAAAAAGCAACAGTTGATCAGAATATCAATCATGGAAGAAGCTGTAAATAACAGCATTGACTCTAGTTTTTATAAAAACTCAGATAATTTAAACTTCACGACAGTTACGTGTAATATAACTAATGGAACTAACTGCACAACTAACCCACAAGTGACTTTTGGAAGAAATGAAGATTTGGCCAAGCTTGAAATTGCCATACAAGCAGTGATCTTTTTCCTTGCAGTGTTTGGGAATGGGACAGTCTTATTAGTTTTATGTATGAGGCGTAAAAAATTAAGCCGCATGAACATGATGATAATTCATCTCAGTATTGCTGACTTATTCGTAGCGTTTTTTAACGTTCTGCCTCAGTTGATCTGGGACATAACCTATCGTTTTTATGGTGGAGATTTTTTGTGCAGAAGTGTCAAGTATTTTCAAGTTGTTGCTATGTATGCCAGTTCTTATGTCTTAGTGACAACTGCCATTGATAGATTTCTTGTGATTTGTTTTCCGTTGTCAGCTCAAACCTGGTCCGACAAAAGGACTCATATGATAGTTATGGTTGCCTGGTGCCTCTCTTTGCTGTTTTCTATTCCTCAAGCAGTTATCTTTTCATATCAAGAGGTGTCAGTTGGTTCCAATACCTATGACTGCTGGGCCACATTTAATCCTGAATGGACTCTACAAGCATACATAACATGGATCACTCTGGCTATATTTGTGATCCCACTGTTCCTCTTGATTGGTTTCTATGGTAGAATATGTTATGTTGTCTGGCAGAGTATGAAAATGAAGGAGCCGACCATCTCAAGAAAAGAAGTAAAACAAAATGGTAGCAATGGTACTTGCGAAAACGGCCAACTATTGTCAGAGTCCAAATCCAATTCAGGCAGAACTGTCTGTAACCCAAGGGCCCATGTAAGAGGAGTGTCAAAAGCCAAGGTCAAAACAGTCAAGCTGACCTTGACTGTTATCATGTGCTATCTGGTGTGTTGGGGTCCATTTTTTGTTGCACAAATGTGGGCAGCATGGGACATTCATGCACCTTTTACAGGTAGGTCTATATTTTTTCATTCAATTATGTTTTCTCAAGTTGATACTTAAATTGATAAAGAATTTAGAAAATAGCTACCTCAAACATAGAAGATAAATTCATCTTCCTTGATCCATTTTCATTGCTTTTTTAAGCATTCTTTATGCATTTCATCACAATTCTTTCACCAGAAATGTTTAGTCTTGTTAAAATTTGAGTGATTTATGTTATCAGGTAAGGTGATTGTTAGGTTGCCCATATACCCATTGCACTGGTCTTATACTGCTCTCCTGTATAACCAGGGTCACAATCAACATAATTATAGGAATGACATTTTCATAAATGCATTGAAGTGGGAACATACTAATTACTATTATCATGATCTTACAAGATAGGTAGCAGTACAGTAGCATAGAGGCTTTTGATGATGTGCAACTTTTAAATTCTACATCCTCACATAAATAAACTAAAATGAACAGTGACCAAGGCTTTATGTCTTATTCTCAATTTTCATGGGCAAATTTGAACAACGGTTGGTTTAATGTTGATTAGTCTTACAATGTCAGCTGACTTTAAGTACCTCCAATTGAATACTTAGAAATATTTTCTTTAACTTTTGTTTTACCTCAAGTGTTCTTTCTAACAGATATTTGAATTCAGTGATAATTTAGAAGAATTTCCTTACATAATGATGTAGTTTAATCATCTTCTTTATTTTTATTTTTAAAGGGACGCTTTATGCATACAGTCATAAAAAATCAGTGTTAATCAATGTCCTTGAAGTGTATTACCATTTGATTAGTTCTATCATTAATTATAGTCCCTTCATTATCATTCAAGACATAGTTGTTTTTAAACGAACAAAATGACACAATAAACTTGTGTGCCGATTTTTACATTTTTACCTGTTTACCCTTTTTGTGGCAAGTAGCAAACAAATATTTGGGTCAAGGTCTCTTTATGTTGTCTTACATTTTCCTTTCTTGTTCCAACAACAAATACATAATGTGTTTCATAAAGCAAATTATGTTTATACAAAAGATTGCATTTATGTCATAGGTACAAATGATTCTTAGTTCTAATTTTCTTTGCATTAATTAAGAATTATATTGTCTTCTTAATGATGAAATGGGACTCTTTGTAGGAAATAATTATTTAATCATAGATCCAGAGGCTCTTTGTAAGACACAAATCTTTGATAACAGTTAGTTTTGAACAGTTACATATAGGTTTGGCCATTCCAGTTTCATATATACATGCGGATTGAAGGCCAGGTCAAGGATATTTTTTCCTTGGAATAAAACAAAATAGGGATATGAACTTTATTTGGTAGATGGCACTGAAGGAACTGTTATTTTATATTCAGGCCTTAATTTACAAAGCCGTTTGAACCTTTTCTTGTCATACATGAAAGTAGCTCCAATTTTGAAACTGTACACAATAGACATCAAATATAATTAATTGGTAGAAAAGTTAATGTTACAGAATAGGCCAAAACAAATAACCTAGTAATCATTGATGGCACCTCCAACTTTAGCCTTGAAGCCTAGGTTTACATACATATATTTGAAATGCAATGTGTTATTGCATATGCAAAGAAATTAGATCCAATTGGACCTCCTAAAACAATAGATGTAACTTGACTTTCACTCTTGAAGAGTATTTTTTCTTTAAGAATAATCTCTACTTTTAAAATCTAGAACTGCAGATTTGCCTTTCAAATTGATGTTATGCTTGAAAAGTTATTTCCGTGGAACAAACCTAAATCTGGACGGACAGCAAAACCATTAATATTGAATACTAGTATTACAAAGAAAGATTCCTTTAAACATAGATAGGTTGAAGTTTTTCTTCTTTCAAGTCGCTTTGATTTTGCTTGCCTATTCCATATTAGTCATGACAACTTTATAAGTATAATAGCTACAAAAAGGAATGGATTTTAACTTAAAAATGGTTCTATTCTTACATGAACTATTTGTATGAAATAATTACTTGAAAACCTATAAAAGGGTGAATTAAGTCATTGTTCAAAAGCTCCTATAGCCTCTGTAAATAAACTCAGTTAGAGACTAATGAGAAAAAAATGCACATGGAGAAAAATTATAACTGAATGTACTTCAAAAGGAACCCCTAAGGTTTTCACTTCTATGGGCAGATTTGAACAGATTCTTTATGTGACATTGAGTGAAGATTAAAGTTATACCAATGGAAAAGACTTAATGACCTATAAGGATAAGATAATGTTGTGATAAATCTTGAAGGAATCACTACTGTTCAAGCCTGCTTGCAGCAAAGCTAATTGATAAATGAAGGTCAAACTATTGACAATTAGATTAACGTAGGCAGTGATAAGGTTGACCTCTAATCTATAGGTTATAACCACAATCTTAACCTTGTCTTAAATCTGTCCATAAAGGGTCTGTATAAAATTCAAGGTGTAAGAAACTGTCACAGAGAGCCAAAGCCCAGCCTTATGTCAAACTTCATCTGTTCAAGAGGGTCAATGGACCAATCTACCAGTCCATTTAAAGACCTTTAAGTAAAAAATCTACTGGTCTGCACTCAAAATCAATTGTCCTATATTGGAAGCTTTCAAGGGCATATTATGAACGACTATTAACAGAAAAGATTTATTTTCCTGAAGGTCAACCCAAGCATTTGTTTAAGCTTCTTATAAGAGAGTTGAAGACATGAATCATCAACCTCTCAGCCTTTGTGTCTCTCTCCTGGAAGTATCTAAGGAAATGGCCATGTCATGAAATATGGATACAAATACAGTAATGACCAACATGAAGGGATGAGTTTGAGTTTGATTTTCTTCTAAATATTTCCCATAATGGAATTAAGCACAGGGAATAATTTAGTGACTCAAAGTTGCTTAGCACGTTTAGGATTTTGTCATTTTGTGTAGCAAACTTCTATGCAAATCAAGGTTAATTATTCCCTGAAGCAAATATGATATAGAATATGTCAAGTAGACAAAGTGACACATTAACCATTCCCATAAAAAATTCATGTATACTTGTGACATACATCTCACCCCAATGAGGTAAGAATAATGGCCTTAGAGATGATCAAACTGTGGATTAGCATTTGATTGGTTTCATGTTTGTCAGGCAGTACAGTATTATTATTATTATTAAAAAAACATTTCTATAGCGCCCTTTTCATATTTCTAACATGCTCAAAGGCGCTGTACATT
>JAVSBT010316185.1:0-11719 GCA_033118115.1 Pharyngocirrus eroticus
TTTACATTTGGTGCATTTTAAATTTTGAAGAGTACATAGAATATGTCTATATTTGATGTACAGATGTAATTTTGTAAAATAATATTAATATCATCACATATTCATACCATTTCTTTGCTATTTTAGAATGATGACAAGCTTACAATTTTGGAAATGCTAGAAAACAAATGGAACCATGTCTGAGCAGAATCACCTCAAGTTGTACAAGCCTATGCCCCCAGCTTGTGGGGGTGAATATTTCAACAAAAGGTATCAAAGAAAACTGTTCAAATGGTTAATTGGTGAAATTTTATCAGGCAAATGCACCAATGCTCCTGTTTACCAAAGACAACTGCTAGACTTTGCAAAAAACAATATAGAAGATTTATACATAATATACATATCTCAACTCATTTGGGACTTTCTAACCGGGTCTAAGCAAGATTGTACAGAACATATCTACCAAGCTAAGACTACATTTAGAAGAAGTAAACTACCAGGTGCCAGCTTTGGAATAGTATTATTGCTTGAAAGTTGCTTCTATCTACAAGAAGGCCTATCTCACAAGCATGACTCTGCTCTCTATTCGCTGATGCTGCTGATGCTACAAGACACTGTTGCCTGTCATTCAGACGCAGCATTTCAAAATTAAATATATGTCACAGATATTTTGACATACATGTGGCAACACTAATTTTCATTTGTATAAAGCATTTATTGTGACACACAGTTATTTTTTTGTGATTTAGAGAATTAGGACAGCTTATTGCGCAGGACCAGTTTGAATAATTTAACTACATAATGTATATAAGATGTTATCTTCTCTAATATACATATTTACATTTTGAAAGATTTGTGAAGACAGCAACAAATAAGAAATCAATGGTCCATCATGCTCCCTTACCTTAATTCTGTAAACTCGAGAAAAAATCTATTTGTTTGATTCAGTCACAGTATTTGTTCATTCGATTCTTCATTGACTGCATAGGACTCACTGTGTCACATGCTAAGTATTTAAGTATGAAATATTTTCCAAACATTTGTAGGTAAAGATGAGTCCAGCATGGTAACAACACAACCTTATTTGGCATCAAAGCTTGGAGACCTTGCAACTGTGAAAGCCATTCACTCAAAAGGAGAAAACTTCGACCAGACCAATGACAGCAATCTGAATATGCTGTCCATTGCTGTGTTAAAAGGAAGTTATGAAATTGTAAATTTTTTTTATGAACATGGATATCAACCAAGAGGCAGTGAAATAAGCTCTCTCCATGTTGCTTGTCAACTAGGCTTCATGGAAATAGTAAAGAATTTGTTATCAAGAAATACAGAGATAAATGGAAAAGATGATAAAGGTATGACACCATTACACCATGCAGCACGCAAAGGGCATATCAATATAGTGAATTACCTTTTGCAATACAAAGCAGATGTACTACTTACAGATTCTGAGGGGTATACTGCACTTCACAATGCTGCAGAAGAGGGTCATACAAATATTACAGAATGTTTACTAAAAGCAGGAGCCAAGGTTAACGATAACAACAAAAGAGGAGACTCACCTCTTCAGCTGGCTGTAAAAAATGGACATATTTTAATTGTAAAAATACTGATAACTCACAAAGCGGATGTTAACTTGGCAAACAATGATGGGTTAACTAGCCTTCACATTGCTTCAATGTGTGGAGAGACAGATACAGTACAATATTTGTTAAAATCAAAAGCAGATCTTCTACTAGGAGATAACAGAGGCTCTACACCACTTCATTTAGCTGCTGGAAAAGGCAACTTGGAGGTTGCAGGGGTATCATTAAAGGCTGGAGCAAGTGTGAACCAGATAGACAATGAAGGAGTTACTCCTTTCTACTTGGCAGCTCAAAATGGACATCTATCATTTCTAAGGATTCTAGTATCTCATAAAGCAGATGTTCATTTGGCAACGAATGATGGATTGACTCCACTTATGGGAGCTTCTTTAAATGGAAACACAGAGATAATAAAATATTTGTTAGAAACTGGAGCAGATGTTCTCTTTGCAGACCAAAACAGTTTTACAGCTCTTCACATTGCTGCCGGAAAAAGTCATGTTGCAGTGGCAGAAGTATTACTGATCGCTGGAGCAGGTATCAATCAAGTAAATAATAAAGGAGTCACTCCTTTCTCCTTGGCAGCTCAAAATGAATCCTTGTCAGTTCTAAAGATACTAGTTGCCCATAAGGCAGATGTTAACTTGGCAACAAACAGTGAAAGGTTGACTCCACTCATGGGTGTTGTTTTAAAAGGAAACACTGAAGTAGTTAAATATCTGGTAGAAGTTGGAGCCGATGTACTCCTTGCAAACAACCAAGGTTTGACAGCTCTTCATATTGCTGCAGTAAAAGGTCATGTTGAGGTCACAGATATATTACTGAACGCTGGAGCTAGTGTAAACCAGGTAGACAATGAAGGAGTCACTTCTTTCTCCCTGGCAGCTCTAAAGGGACATCTGTCAGTTCTAAAGATACTACTAACTCACAAAGCAGATTTATATTTGGCAAAGAATGACAGAGGGACTCCACTTATGGGAGCTTCAATCAATGGAAACACTGAAGTAGTTGAATATTTGCTAGAAGCTGGAGCCGATGTACTCATTGCAAACAACCAAGGTTTTACAGCTCTTCACAATGCTGCCTGTAAAGGTCATTTTAAGGTTGTTGAATTATTACTAAAAGCTGGTGCAAATGCAAACCAAGTAAACAATGAAGGGGTCACTCCTCTGTACTTGGCAGCTCAAAGTGGACATCTGTCAGTTATAAAGATACTTGTAGCTCATAAAGCAGATGTTCATTTGGCAAGAAATGATGGATTAACTCCACTTATGGGAGCTTCTTTAAATGGACACTCTGGAGTAGGAAAATATTTGTTAGAAGCTGGAGTTGATGTACTCTTTGCAGGCAATCAAGGTTTTACAGCACTATATTGTGCTGCGGGAAATGGTCACACTGAGGTCGTTGAATTATTACTGAAGGCTGGAGCATGTGTAAATCAGGTACACAATGAAGGAGTCACTCCTTTCTCCTTTGCAGCGGTAAGGGGACATCTGTCAGTTCTAAAAATACTAGTAGCTCATAAAGCAGATGTTAACTTGGCAATAGGTGGAATGTTGACTCCACTAATAGGAGCTGCTATGAATGGAAACACTAAAGTAGTTAAATATCTGTTAGAAGCTGGCGCAGATGTACTCCATGCAAACAACCAAGGTTTTACAGCTCTTCATTTTGCTGCTATACAAGGTCATGTTGAGGTCACAGAAGTATTACTAAAAGCTGGTGCAAATGTAAACCAGGTAAACCATAAAGGAGTCACCCCATTCTACTTGGCAGCTCAACATGGACATCTGTCAGTTCTTCAGGTACTAGCAGCTCATAAAGACGATATTCATTTGGCAAGAAATGCGGGAGGAAATCTACTTATGGCAGCTTCATTCAATGGACATACCAAAGTAGTTAAGTATCTGATAGAAGCTGGAGTTGATTTACTCTACGAAAACAACCAGGGTTTGACAGCTCTTCACATTGCTGCCAAAGAAGGTCATTTTGAGGTCACAGAAATATTATTGAAAGCTGGAGCATGTGTAAACCAGGTAGACAAGGAAGGAATCACTGCCTTTTCCTTAGCAGCTCACAATGGACATCTACCAGTTCTAACATTACTGGTAGCTCATAAAGCAGATGTTCATTTGGCAAGAAATAATGGAGGGACTCCACTTATGGTAGCTTCGTCGGCTGGAAACAGTGAAGTAGTAAACTACTTGTTAAAAGCTGGAGCCGATGTACTCTTTGCAGACAAAAACGGTTTTACAGCACTACGGCTTGCTGCTGGAAAAGGTCATGTTAGGGTCATATATAATGGTATGGCACCACTGATGGGAGCTTCTTTAAATGGAAACATTGAAGTAATTAAGTATCTGTTAGAAGCTGGAGCCGATGTACTCATGGAAAACAACCAGGGTTTGACAGCTCTTCATTTTGCTGCCATACAGGGTCATGTTGAGGTCACAGAATTATTGTTGAAGGCTGGAGCAAGTTTGAATAAGGTTAACAAGGAAGGGGTCACACCTTTCTCCTTGGCCGCTAAAAATGGACATATGTCAGTACTTAGGATACTAGTTGCTCATAAAGCCGATGTTAATGTGGCAAAGAATAATGGAATGACTCCTCTTCTAGAAGCTTCTTTGAAAGGACACACTGAAGTAGTAAAGTATTTGCTAGAGGCTGGAGCTCATGTACTCCTTGTAGAAAATGAAGGTTTTACAGCACTTCACTGTGCTGCCAGACAAGGTCATGATGGGGTTACAGAAGTATTACTGAAGGCTGGAGCAAGGGTGAACCAGGTTGACAATGTAGGAGCCACTCCTTTCTACTTGGCCGTTCTTAATGGACATCTGCCAGTTATGAAGATACTAGTTGCTTATAAAGCAGATGTTCATTTGGCAAAGAATGATGGATTAACTCCACTAATGGTAGTTTCATTCAATGGAAACACTGAAATAGTGAAATATGTGTTAGAAGCTGGAGCCGAGGTACTCTTTGCATACAAAAACGGTTTTACAGCTCTTCATATTGCTGCCCAAGAAGGTCATGTTGAGGTTGTTGAATTATTACTGAAGGCTAGAGCAAGTGTGAACCAGGTAGACAATGAAGGATGTACTCCTTTGTTCATTGCAGCTCAAAGTGGACATCTGTCAGTTATAAAGATTCTGGTAGCTCATAAAGCAGATGTTCATTTGGCAAAGAATAATGGAAGGACTCCACTTATGGAAGCTTCCTTGGAGGGACACACTAAAGTCATAGCATATTTGCTAGAGGCTGGAGCTCATGTACTTCTTGTAGAATATGACGGTTTTACAGCACTCCACTTGGCTGCCAAAGTAGGTCATGAGGGGGTCACAGAAGTATTACTAAAGGCTCGAGCAAATGTGAACGCAGTAGACAATGAAGGATGTACTCCTTTGTTCATTGCAGCTCAAAGTGGACATCTGTCAGTTATAAAGATTCTGGTAGCTCATAAAGCAGATGTTAATTTGGCAATGAATGATGGATTTACTCCACTTATGGGAGTTTCATTCAATGGAAACACTGAAGAAGTAAACTCTTTGTTAGAAGCTGGGGCCGATGTACTCCTTGCAGACAAAAACAGTTTTACAGCACTTCATATTGCTGCCCAAGAAGGTCATTTTGAGGTCATTATATTATTTCTGCAAGCTGGAGCATGTATAAACCAGGTAGGAAAAAATGGAGTCACTCCATTCTACTTGGCAGCTCAAAAAGGACATCTATCAGTTCTAAATATACTAGTAGCTCATAAAGCAGATGTTAATTTGGCAGGAAATGGTGGAGGGACTCCACTTATGGGAGTTTCATCCAATGGAAACACTGAAATAGTAAACTACTTGTTAGAAGCTGGAGCCGATGTACTCCTGGCAGACAAAAAAGGTTTCACAGCTCTTCAATTTGCTGCTGAAAAGGGTCATGTTGGAGTCACAGAAGTATTACTGAAGGCTGGAGCAAGTGTAAACCAGGTAAACAATGAAGGATGTACTCCTTTGTACTTGGCAGCTCAAAATGGACACCTGTCAGTTATAAAGATACTAGCTGCTCATAAAGCAGATGTTCATTTTGCAAGGAGAAATGGGCCGTCTCCATTAATGATAGCTTCATTTAATGGACACATTGAAGTAGTTAAATATTTGTTAGAAATTGGAGCAGATGTAATCCTTGCAGACAAGGACGGTTTTACAGCACTTCATATGGCTGCCCAAGAAGGTCATTTTGAGGTTGTTGAATCATTACTGAAGGCTGGAGCTAGTGTGAACCAGATAAACAATGAAGGAGCTACTCCTTACTTTTATGCAGCTCACAGGGGACATCTGTCAGTTCAAAAGTTACTAAATGTAGTCACTTATAAAGCAGATGTAAAACAATGAAAGAGATAAAGCTCTTATGTCAGATTCGTTTTGAAGTAATGAATTTTCTGTTGGAAGCTGGAGTGGATGTTCACTTTGCATACGATGAGGGACTGGCAGCAAGGAAAGACTTACTTCTATCAACTTGGCAGCTCATAATGGACAACTGTCAGTTATAAAAGATATTCGATAAAGCAGCTGCCAATTTGCCACGGAATGATTCCACTTATGGTGGCTTCTGTGAACAGAGCCTCTTTAATTGGAAACACTGAAGTAGTATGTGTAAGAAAGTGGAGCAGATGTATTCCTCACAGACATAAAGGTTTCACAGCACTTCACTTTGCAGCTTGTGAAGGTCAGGTTGAAGTCACAGAAGTTAACTGAAATCTGTAGAACATAATTAACCATTACAGGTAGACAATTAAGACTACACACTCCCCTGCTTGGCAACTGAAAAAAAAAAGAATAAATGGCAGTTATAAATATACTGGTAGCCCATAAAGCAGATGTTCATTTACCAACTATTGATGGAATGACTCAACTTATGATAGCTTCTTTTATTTATTGTGAATTTTGTGTTTTCTTCTATGTAGCGTGTAAATCATAGTTGCACATATAGTTATATACGCCAGCTGGCGATAACTATAAGATATATGACATGTATAGTGATTGTGTATGCTTTACATTTAAAAGCTAGATTCATGCAGGCTGTTGTCAAAAATACTTGTGGCTTCCAGACCCTACAATGAAATTTAACAAGCTATTAAATAAATTTTAGTGTCGTGACATAATAGGATGTGGGGTTTTAAAGACTCTTAATAAATTCACATATATTAAGTATATATTCTAGATGGTATAAGGAGTAACAAATTAATCATATATATTAATATACATGTATACCTTTTTATGTTTGTTTAAACTATAATGCCAGCAAATATTATCTTTGAGGTTTTTGAGGTAAAGAGCTCGCAAAACATTTCTCATGCTTAAACATTTGTACAAAATACAGTTAAGTTAAAGATAAATAATATATCAAAAATCATGATATAAGATTGTTCTTCATGAACAGGTGTACACATAATTAATCCAAAATTCTAAAATTTGGAGAGGGGGTGGGAAGATCAGCATGTGTCTCTTCAATCTCTATTAGTATCACTATGTCTGTTTAGCTATCACAGAAAGCCAAACCAGAATCAATTGACTCAAAAAAAAGGAAAAAGGTCCAACCTTATTTTGAATTTTAGCTGTCAACTGACTTACTAAAGCTCAATCTCCATTAGTCAAATTAAAGTGTCTTCTTTGCTGAAAATCGTGAAGGACCTTTTAGAAGTCTATAGTCTAAATGCGGATACAATTTTGAAGTCTGTCTAGTCTAAGTTTATTGACAAATCTTTGTGTCAAAGAAAATCACAAGAGATATTAACTTATTGTCATGAGGGGTAATTGTTATAGTAAAGTAAAAGCATTTGCAGCATGAAGTCATAAACGACTCTTCAACTTCTATAGTCTGTGTCGATAGCCACTTGTCTATAGATAAATCTTGTAGAGGATTATGAGTTGCACAGAGGAATAGAATATCAAGCTATAAAAAAAAAGACACTTAAATTCGACTAATGTAAATTGAGCTTAAGTAGAGTAAAAGTGACTTCCCCAAGAGTCATTAAAAGGAGTCCAACATATTAATGAGTCCATTTGAGTCCTGGGGAAGTCACTTTGACTCTTGGGGGAAATAAGTTCCCTCTACATATTTGCATTGTATTAAAATGGTAACTCTGTAACATGTTATCATACTTACACTGTTTCGTATTTGTATTCAACATTCCTGTATAGTGTGTATCAAAAAAAGATTTCCCTAATGTGAGACAATAAATGTTTACCTTATTGATTTGTTTACATTATCTGTTTCTCATTTTTTTAATCTACGGGGCTATGAGAAGTTAAAGCATGTAGCGAAAAATGAAATAAGCTTTTACCAAAAATAAGATATTTATCATAATAATATGAATGATGATTCTTGGTGTCTACAGACCCCACACCCAAACTAGACAAATCTGTGGCAAATTACCAAATGAAATTTAATATTAGGGTAATAAATGGACCTCTTAGAGTAAAACAGAACGAGAATAAGAATAGAGATAAATCTCCAGTTGCCTCACATACTGCTGTTGATAACCATAGAATAGACTGTGATTAAAGGAGTTTTATTTTGGTAAATTTGCAGCCCAGTCTGATGTTTAAAAAGCACATATCTTGGAAAATACACACACATTGACTAGAAAGTTTCATTAAAAAAGGAATAATAGTTAATAAGGAGTGTAATTAAAATCAGTCTTCGTATCACAGATTGGAAATTTAAGAACAATGAGTGGTGAATTCACCTTCAATTCTATTGCGGTTAACTTATGAAAGGGGGAATGCCATTTGTTTTCTTAAGTCGTAGTTATGTATAGTTTGCTGGGGTAAAAGATAGTGCAGTCTATGTTCTGGGTGGCTGATTGATAAAAAGAGGTCTTGAAACAATTGTTTTCCTTCTCTCGTCAAGGCTGGGAAGATTGCATGTTTTAAGACTAGATCTTCTTATTTTAAAAATGCATATTTTAGCAACGTGCTTTTCATAAAAATATACACACAAACCCAACAATGCCTTGGTACACCCCTACCTTAATGTTGTTTACTCCTAGTGCGAACATTTGATTGGTCCTTTGGATATGGGGGATTTCCCCTTCAAAATCTATTCATGTTTGATTCAAGCTGGTTCACTGAAGTATTACCCCACGCCCATCAGTTCCCATTTAAAATAGACCCTGGAGAAGATGACTATGGATAATCTAGCAGCAGTTAGAGATTGAAATTGATTAACCAGGTAAGATTGTTTGTTAAAATGATTATATTTGAAAAGTGTGAATACAAAACCTTACTCAGATATAAGAAACATTCCTATGTCTTGTTTCAAAATCTCAAGTTAAGATTTAGAATATGTATATAAACATTTGTAATGTAGATTAAACGAAATGACTAAAAAGATAGGGACAAGGTAACTTTAAACCATGGCCAAGCAGCTTGGTGTGTGTCTTTTGGGAAGACACTTCACCCAGGTGTAAATATGGGTACTGGTACAGGACCGAAAAAATGGTTATATGTAGACTTAATATAGCTGCACTGTTACAGTTGTAATGTACACTCCCCAGCGAAGATGGGGAAAATGCTATTGTTTGAGACGGGTCAGGAAAAAGTTTGGTTAAGTATAAAAAGATGGTGAATTGTGTACTGTCCAACCTTTAGGTTGCAACATGGTTCAGCAATGGAAGATTAAGGTCATCGAAGGTCAAAGTTGAAACTTGCTAGCCAGTACCAGTTCCTCATCTAAGGAAGAATTGTATAATCTTGGTCAACAAGGATGCCATAGTCTTTGACAACATAATGATAAGATTTTGATGGCTACCTGGGTAGAGCATTTGTTTGAATTGTCATTCAGAAGTGTTAATCACTAATCTAAATGTAGTCTTTCATAGTATGTTTGTCCTAGAAAGGTGCATTATTTTCTTAAGTTAGCATGGCTTTATGGTAAAAAATAATTCATCCTTATACCTGTCTTTATGATGAAACCTTTTGCAAACATCAGGCCACTTTACTTTGATGCAAACAATGTATTGATGATATGAGCCTTTAAACATGTGTGAGTGAGTGTGACCAAACTTTGGCTAAATCTCAAAAGAAAGAATTTGTCCGTATTGTATACATATTCTAAGTCAGCACTTCGTATGATAAAGATGCAAAAGTATATTCCGTAGGGGTGAGACAAGATAACTATAACGGATGCATTTACTAAGAAATTATACACAAAACAAATTCAAAACGTTTATACATCTTTGCACAATAGTGGCACTGTTTATTTTCATTTGCAATTGAAATGATCAGAAATTGTTAGAATTGGAAATAACAGGGGTCGAATGTAAAGGAGGTGTTTATGTAATTTTTGTCGTTTGTCACCATTGATGACATTGAAGAACAGGGTGGCACCATTGATTTGATAAGAGAGTTGAATAGAGGAATCGTTGGTTTTAGTGATGAGGAGGTCTAGATTTTATTTCAACAGTTTAGTTTTCTCTTTTCGTTTAAGATTGTAATTTTGTCTATTAACTTTTCCCCCCTAATTTTTTGTGTACAAAACACTTCATATACAGCCATACATGGTAAATATCACTGTACTTAGTGAAAATTAATTTACTTGAAACTTCCTGGATATGAACCAGGGACCTAACGCATGGAATGCCAGCATGACAATTCGAGCTAACACTCTATGCAGTTAGCCATTAAAGCTTTCTTAATTTGCTAAAGAAGTCTATAAATGATGAGTTCTATGTATCACAGGTTTCTAATTACAAAAATATTAATTTATCTAATTCACTCATAGCATTTAAACAGCAAAATGCACCCCAACGTATTGAAATATTGGTGCCATGCACTAAGTATAAAGTAAAGACTACGGCCGCTATTGGCCCTTACGATATTTGCCCAAAAGACTGAGAGATTAAACACCCACCCCTCTGTAGAGGTCTCTGGTACCCATTTAACGTGTCATGGATGTAGACTAGAAGGGAAATTAGATATATCTATGTATCTTTCCCAAGGGCCCAAACAAGAGGTCAGACCGTCATTTTCATCTCCCACTGATGCCATTCTATAACTTTGCATCACTTTATATTTTGATTTTAAAGATTAGGCTTTTCTTTTGCAGCACCCCTTTCATAGATTTATTTTCATATTTGCACTTCTTTTATAGGTCACTGTGAAGAACATGCCTTATTCTAAGGAAACCGAGCGTTTCATGAGACTAGTGAATCTAGTCTTTGAAAGGGGAACAGAAGCATGCAGAAAAACATTGTTGTATTTGTCACCGAAGAATTACGACTTGAAATCTTTTGACGATGTAATACAAAGTCCTACCGTCTCTGGAATTCTTCGTAATCTTAGAGGTATCATCAATAAAAAGCAGATGGCAATCCTCTACCCAAGTAATGGAAGTCAAGTGACGGTGGAAAATTTAGATATGACGTTATGTTTTCCCCTCATAAGGAATATATGTGGCTTGACAGAACCTGTAACAACATGGAACAACCCTCCGGCTCCAGATGACGACAGTCTAGAAGGGTCACTGGCCCAAATCAAAGCCATGAGAAATATACTGTCTCATAGTGAAGAAGCCAAGCTTACTCAGACTGAATTTGAAATAAGATTTGAAGACATAAAGAAGGCACTCCTCAACGTTAGTGGGAAAGTCCCTAAATTCAATATAACGGAAGACGATCTGGAACAGTATATTACCATGGAAATGAGTGAAGATATGATGTACGATTTGGACGACATCACATCGAGGTGGTATAAACAAGATGTCATGGTTGATGAAGGGCTGTCTGATCTGGAACAACTGATGAAGGATGCCTTGAAGTCAAAGAGACTCCAAGGTTTGATCAGAAAAGAAATGGAAGGAACTTCTTTTAGAAAACAGCTCAGGAAATATCTTGCTGAACTTCATGGAAGTGGTATGTAAACAAATAGATATATTTCACACTATAATATCTGTAAGGCCATTCCAAATTGTTAGTTGGTCCATGGATTCAGACAGGCCTTTTTTCTGATTAATTTTTTTTCAAAGACTTGCCTTTATATCATATGGCAGACACATACTCATTGATACATACATCTTTGGTTTCATGTCGATATTCAAATTTTTTATTGCCCAAATTACACATTTCCTAAGAGCTGTAATTAATAGCCATCATGCCTAATTAACAA
>JAVSBT010316296.1:0-11718 GCA_033118115.1 Pharyngocirrus eroticus
ATGTTATTTCTTCAGATCAAGCTTACAATCATGTGAAAGAACTTTTCGAGTATTTTGAGATTGTTGATCATGCAGGGGAGTGTTTTGATTCTTTTAAATGTAAACTTATTGTTGAAATGAAATGAAAAAGATGTTTCATTCGATGCTGATTGTAAATATTCTGTTGAAAAAAAGAGAATAAAGTTTATAAAAAGGAACATGTTTTGTTTTTTGTTTTATTCTTTGCAAAGTATAAGTAAATGTAACCTAGTAGGGATATTCAAGTAACTTTTTATATCAAAATGTAATACTTTTTGTGAACTCCCTATAACTCGAATTTTCTGTAACTCTAACAAATTTCGGAAGTCCCTAGGAATTCAAGATAAAGTGAATTTACGGTATGACTATTTCAAGTTATAAACGTGGGCCGAAAATTGATAGTTTTCAAAATAGCCAATTATTTCAGTGACTTTTATCATTTCCATAAGTCATATTTTATTTTGAAAAGGGATATAACAATTCTACACTATTAAAGCTAAAAACATGCTTTAAAAGATGATAGTTTTTTTTTTTTTATATCTCAAAATTTAAAAATTTCGATTTGGCTTGAAAGAAAAAATAATAATTCTGTTTTTTTTTATATATATAAAATAAGATTGAAATAAATTTGAGTGATATCAAACTGTGGCTAAAGATGTCTTAAAGCCAAAAATATATACTTTTACAGCATTATCTTTAATAGAAAATGATTATTTAGGCATATGTCCCCGCATATTTAAAAAAAGCAATTAGACCCTCACGCCCCCTTAATGTCATCAGTTTATAATTTGGTTTTCTAGAGGAGGTACACAGCTCCATCAAATCAAGCAGGTCTCAAACTCAAATCTGTGCTTGGATACAATGGAAATGGAAGAGGAAATATGTTATGGCATGCAGACACAGGTAACATCTACAAAAATTAAACATTTGTCTAGTGCTTTAGGGGTTGAGTTTTGTTTACTTTGCCTTTGCCAGGGAGGGAGGGAGATACGAAAAAGAGTTTTTTAGATGTGTTATGCTATCATAATTTTCTCTGTTTCTTATAGGTGTATTTGCTTATACCAATGGTTGTATTGTGATAGTTGAAGATTTAAGTGTTGGAACACAACAACATTTAATGGGACATGTAGAAGAAATCTCAACCCTGGCTTTGCAGCATGACTGTCAGGTAAAAAGAAGATTTATCAATAACACCAAAACTTCAACAAAACATTTTTTGTAGCAGAAGGGCGTATACAATAATGTCAATGACGCTAGCCTATTTCCTTCAGATTTTTTAATTCTCCATTTACTTCTCCATTAATATGTTGGGGGGGTGGGGGTTCTAATTCAAAGATACTTGCCTCGGCTAGTGGACCTACTAAAACAGCTGGAGCCCAAATTTGTCTCTGGGATCTGAATGATATGATCTGCAAGAAGTTTCTTAACTATCATCAAAATGATATTGTGTGCCTCTCTTACTCACGTGATGACAGATTCCTGATATCAGCTGGTATGTGTATATATATATGCTTTTGACTAACAAAAAAATGAAAATACCATAAATCTATTATAGAACTGTGAAAAGTTTAAAAGATGATATTGAAAAGCGTCTGTAAATCAAAGATCTGCTTTTTTTTTAAAACTGCTGTGTGTTTATTTTGTAGGAGACTATAAAGATAGTACAATTGTTGTATGGAGTACTCATACCAGTGAAATCTTAACTACAACAAAAACCACATTACCAGTTCATGATGTCAAATGGGATCCCTACACAGTCAATGAATTTGCATCTGTGGGTCAGAATAGCACTGTTCTATTCTGGTTGTTAGATGAGACGCAGGGAAATGTGACGCTTAATGTCCATGAAGCAGATGTACCAGAAGATCTTATGCAAACACATCATATGGTAAGTACTAAGACAAATTAACCCCAGCAGATAACAAACCATTGCTTTAGACAGGGTAACCTGGAGAGCAGATGTGTCAGCTGGTGAAACTTGAGCTGAAGAAACTCTTTCTAAAAAAACAGCAGGGCAGAAAACACCAACGAAAACTGAGGAGACAGATCTCTAAAGTACCTACACTCTTTTGTGACACTTGCATAGCCCTTAGCCTAGTCTTCGTTTTTTTATTTGCTATTTTTACATACATTGGGTTTTTCTTATGGGGAGAGAGTGTTACAAGGAAAGTACTCAAGATTTTGCAAAAGGACTTTGAAATTTGTTTTAACCCAGTGAAGCTACATATACCAACAAAACCCATTCTTTAAGATTTAATTCTAATTCAATCTTTGAACATTTTTGTAGGGTGTAGAGAAAGTGGATTTCACCTGCCTTGAATATGCAGGTGATAGCACTCTGTACATTGGCACAAGTAGTGGTAAATTGTCTGCCTGGGATACAAGACACAATACCTGCTACATGCTTTGGGAAGCAGATACTGCAGAAATAGGTGAGAATTGCACAATATCATGATTTATTAAAGTAAAAAGATTGATTTTGGAAAAGGGTTTAGATTGGGTATAAAAAGCCTTGATCACTGAAGTAAGCAGTTTGGGCTCCGTTTATAGAAGTTTGGTGGATGACTAAATTCTTTAACAGAGTGCTGTATAGTAGCTTTCATACAAATTAGCACTGGAGTGGCTAGAGAGATTATGCTCTATGTAGACAGTGCCAGCATGATATTGATAACCCTGTCTCAGTGATGAATCTAGAAAACCAAAACTGAAAAGAGAGAGGATGTTCTGAATGCAGTCTTTGTTTTGTTTTCTCATTTATTCAGGTGTCATTATTACAAAAGGTGGAAGATTAATATCAGGCAGTGCCAATAAAACCTTACGGTTATGGTCCGTCCTTGCTGTACCAGATTTGAAACAAATTGGTGAAGACTGCAAGAAAATTGAAAGCAGTTTGTCTGCTGGAATGCAAATGGAAGATGAAATGAGTCTGGATGGACCCATAATCTCTGCATGTTTTGATGATACAATGGATATGGTAAGCAGATCGTCTATCTCACAATGCAGGGCTCAATTGACTTTTTTTACCAAGGAGGACAGACAAAATGCAAAAACAATTTCCTTTGCGCTTTAGTTTTTCAACCTGATAAGAAGAATAGTTATAGTAATAATGATGATAATAATATTTAAAAAAGAAAACAATAATAATAATACAAGACATAGTAAGGATAGATCCAAAAACAAGAAAACTATTTACAATGCATCGGATGCACCACCCTAAAGCAAATCAGGCTGGAATTCTTTGACAGACAATATGAATATTTAGCTTATAAGTTATATTGAAATAAAAAGAAGTTGTTAATGAGAAGAAGAAAAAAGGTTTCCTAAACTACAAAAATTGTCTTCATGCGGTCAAAATACGAAAAAAAGTACATATATCAAATTCTGCTAAGGAGTTGTGCCAACATGTGTGTAGGCATACCGGGTTGTAGTGTAAGTAGAGTAGTGCAAGAGTAAGTTCCTATCGGATGTCATTGTGTGCTACAATTATTTTTTGATATTTCAATCAAAGTGTTACTTTTATCAATAGTTTTCTAATAAAATTGTTGAAGGACAGTTTGGGCCCTTTGGGCATTATTTGGAAAAATTCAGAGGGACTGAAGCAATTTTAAGGGACTAGTGCCCCAGGTCCTCACTTAAATCGAGCCCTGTAATTAATTATATGTGTACGTAGGATGGTAGATCCCAACAGTTGAGATAAATACAAGATTGAATGATTACATGAAGGCCAACATATTTTCCTGTTTTCTCTTTGACTGTTCTTAGCAAATAGGATTTTATCCTATTTATTGTTAAGTGTAACTCTGTTTGAGATTATGATTATGAGCATCTTTCTTGTATTTTTCTATTTTGGACATTTTTCTTGTGATTTTCAGGGCATTGTAGGAACATCCTCAGGTACCTTATGGTATATAAATTGGGCAGAAAGGACAAGTATTCGATTAGTCTCTGGGCATTCTGTCAAGGTATGTGGTATATTTTTTGCCTTCTGAGAATTAGTTATTTAGCAGTAATTTTTAAAGCACTTCTCTACAAAGTCACAAATCCTATGACTGATATAGTAGTTGCTGCTGTCAAGTTTTCTGTTTACTGGTAATGTAAGTATGAATTGATCCTGTTTCAGATTAATGGCTTGGTTCCAAATGAGGGTGAATATTTTGCCACTTGTGCTGATGATGGCAGTCTGAGAGTTTGGTCCTTGAAAGAAAGAGAGCAGACATTACAATTCCAAGTCATGGACCAGGTATATTAATTCTTTATGTACAGTACTAGGTTAAATGATAAGATTGATAAACACTGTACAATGAAAATTTGATAGGAAATTCATGTCATGGAATTCTCCAAAGTGATAGCATTTCACACCTTTGTAGTTGAATTTGAAAATAATTAAAGAGCATTAGGTATATTACCAGAAGATTTGCAAATAAATCCAAATTAATATGTTTGGAGTTGCTTTTATCCTTGACATCGAATTGTCTGCTGGCACTGATAGTTTAATGCTGTACCAATTCACAAAGGCACAAATGACATGAATCAGGGAAACGTATTGCAAGAATTGTAGATGATTTATTCACTGAATTGTATTTAAGTCTTAATATTTGTAGTCCTGCAACTGTATAGCCTTTGCACCCAAACCATTGACAACAGTGGGTAAACAGTCAACAAAAGAAGATGGTGTTGATTTGTCTAATATTGTTGCTGGATATAGCGATGGTACTGTCAGGATGTTTGATGTCAAACATGTAGAAATGGTCTTGAAAATGCAGCCACATGCCGTCGCAGTCACAGCAGTTAGCTTTTCTTCAGATGGTACGCCCCATCATTTTGATTGTCATTGAAATCTAAAGTAATTTTCACAACCAGAAATTGTTGTAAGAAGATATTGCCTTGTCACTCAGTATTGTTTTTGTTTTGTTTACCAGGTCGCATGATTTTGTCAGGAGGAAGTGATGGTTTATTAGCCATTAGTAGCCCTACAACAGGTATTACTGTAAGAGTAATCAATGATCATAAAGGTGCACCCATCAACAGTATTGATATCGCTTTTGTACAGGTAAAGATAAAGCAATCAATTAGTCAGCAAGTTCTCCTCTCTAATCTAAAAGAAATAGAATTATTCAAGACAAGGCTTAAAAGTATTCCTCTGACATACATTAAAGCATGAGTGTCTTCCAAAAGACTGTTTGATAGCTTAAATCAATAATTATCTATGTATTTTCTCACAGAATCAAGATTTTGGTGTATCTGCTCCAATGCTGTGGCTGGCTTCCAGTGCTGATAGAAGAGTAAGTGTGTGGTCGGCAGATTGGTCCAAAGATTTCTGTGAAATGATTGACTGGTTGACATTCCCCGCACCAGCATTCATGCCAGATGGAACCACTATCACAAGACAAGATAGTGTAAGTTTGTTAAAAATCTAACTCTTCTCATAACTTAATATTGAAAGCTAGGCAGTGCAAGACATGTATGAAATTCATATTTTAATAATACAAAATGTAAAGTATTAATAAAAATAAAAAGATTTTCAAAATCAAATCAATAGAAAAGTAATATAATGAAATGTAAGCTCCTTGAAAGAAATCCTTTCATGAGGATACACTTGCACTAAGATTACTGTTGATTTTCGTTGCCAGGGTTATTTCAGCTCTGTTCCTCCAAGCATTGCTAAGTTTTCTCTAGATGAGCCTGACATTGTGGTCTACACTGGCTATGGCATGCAAAAACAAATACAATTTTACAGTCTTTCAACAAAAAAGGTAAGTTCATCCCATTTGAAGCAACTCAAAGTACTCTCTCCTCAGATCAACATATTCTTTGCATAATATTTGTCTTTCTTTCCCTTCAGGTGTTGCGAAGCATTGCATTGACACACTGGGCGACTTCTTTAGATTTATCTCCAAGTGGTAGTTTAATAGCAGTTGGTTGTGATGGTGAGTATCCTATAATAAACCCTCAGAATTGATTCATTCTAGACGAAATACTGTACAGTAAGGAATAAATGTGAGGGCCTTAAACCAAAGAGTGTTTCAGGTAAAATTCTGTTAGTTGGTATTTTGATTTTGTTGTGGAGTGATGTGATAATGTGATTTATTTCTCCTATTTCAGAGAGAATATTGAAATTAATTGACTATCATGAAGGCAGTTTTCAAGACTTTGTGGGTCACAATGACAGTTTACAGCTAGTGAAATTCTCACCTCAAGGAAACACTATTTTCAGCACATCATATAATGAAGTAATAGTCTGGGATGTAGCAGTGTAATAAACAGTTGTTGGAATGAAGAATTTAATGGAATGATTTCATCTTTAAGGGCACCTTAATCATGATATTGTTGCATAAGGAAATGGCAGTTTATTCTATGAATGATATAGTAGATGATTCTGTCTGCCTTGTAGTCCGTCCTAAATCAATATTTATTACAATTTTAAATGTAGTACTTTACAAATCTTCTGCTGTTGACTCACTATGTTTAATTTAATATAAGCTATTTCAATGTATAACCATCAATCTTATCCTAAGGTTTTAGCAGGACCTAGTTTTGTAGAGAAAAAATATGTGTAAATACATGTATATTTTATCGATATGGAAAAGAACTCAACAATAAAATTCTTTTACTTTAGAAAAATATATATTTGTTTAATACAATTTTAGTAGCAATCTATAACATTTCCATCATCTTCTTCAATGTCTTTCTTTTTTATGTGAATGGAGTTGAGAATATCTTGAAAAAGTGAATAAGGATTTTTCACATGTTCATCAATACTTTGACTTGACGTCTGAATTAATGATTCTAAGTCCAGCTTCAACACTTCCTGACATAAAAAAGCAACAGTCATCTTTGGATTTTTAGCTGTAAAGGATTTTGTTGGTCTGCACCATTCAATGTTCTCATGTTCACTGTCATTTTGAATTGCATGTGAACATTCCTCATGGTTGGACTTTGCCAATCCGGAGATACAATCTTTATCTATGACAGCAATTTTGTTGACCAAAGTATTTAGAAGTCTGGCAGCTTCTTCTTTGACTGCGTTGTCATAGTCTTCCACTCCAAGCAGTACTGTACCACCAAATCCTTGATCAGAGATGTTCATCAACACATGTTCCATGTCTCCTGTATTTTCATCTATGGTTTTATTGATACACATTTCACAATAATGTAGCACTCTCAGTTTGACCTCCCAGTCAAGGTCTTCTATGGCCTGTAATATGCTTTCAGTAAGTAGCATTGTATCATCTGGTAGCATATTTGTTGATGCCCATTGGGTTGCTGCATCCAAAGCAGCACGTCTTGCAAATGCTTCAGAGTCTTGGTTTATCACTTTACACAGGGATGCAACAAGATTTTCCTAGAACAATAAAAATATGATGTGAATCCACCTTTTACTAACAGTAGATCATTTTCAAACACAGAAATTTGCATTGTTATCTATTTCAAAATAAAATATATCTCAAAATACCTATATAAATAGGCTAAAAGAATGACGAAGTGAAAAACCGACTAAAAGGAAACTTTGTCTTGATTCATGGCAAGGGGAATAGTATTTATATTATGCAAAGCAGCATATCAATTATTCTAGTATACCTCTGCGATGAAATTCTTTATATGACCAAACCATGAAGAGTCATTTGATTTTGTGAATACTGTTGTCATGTTTGCAAAAGATGTCAGTGCTGCAGCTCTCACATAACTTTCTCCATCACTAGTGGCTTGCCATACATCTTTATGTAATCCCTGCTCAATAACCATACAACATGCACCTAAAAGGGCAAACATTATCATCACCAGATGATTACTTTAGATCAAATAATCATCTTTTTTTTCTAAAATTATTCATGTTCAAGCAACACTCTTCAGTTTTCTTTGATTTTTTTTATAGAAGCAGTCTGTTTGTCTGGATTTTTGAGATTCTTGTCTTACACTTTACAGAATGTCTCAAGGGAATCTAATGTTTACTTAACAAAATGATAAAAATATCCCTGGGGACTAACACACAGACATTGCCTATACTATAAAAACACTTTTCCATAATCTAGTTGCAAACAAGCATTTTGATACAATAAAATCACATACTCTCACTTATTGCTGCAATATTTCCCACAAATTCTACGACACCATCTCTCACTTCCCATCTTAAATCGCATGTTTTCTTCTGGAGTATTGGAACCAATTGGTGCAACAAGTCTCTGAAAGTTTTGGGGTTTTCTGTATGGCATACTTTGAATATCTCACAAAGACAACAAAGAATTTTGCTAAAAACCTGAAAATAACATGAGCAGAATATAATCTTGAAATTATACTTTCAGGTCCAGTGTAGAAATTGTCTTTGTTCATAGTTTTACTGTTGTTGACAACTACATATTAAACAGAAAACTAGTTAAATTTACATATGCCTGAAGAAGCTGACGAAGTACACCCCATTCTTAATTATTCAATTGGGCTCTCATATAGTTGCACAATAATTTTTCTCTCTCATGATTATGCCTGTATCAATTCAAAAATATTTTTTTGTATTATTTTCCACAATGTGAATCTTTAGTTTCAAAACCCTCAACTTTTCAAATTAAATATTTCTATTCATAAGTTTTGTATACAAGCATGGATATGAATGAATTGAAGTACATGTACATCTATATAAATGCCACTATCATGGCACGCACCTATTAAATTAAAACATGGCACAGTCTCGCACACTAAAAAGATATATTTTGTGTAATTACTAAAGAAAGAGCAATTAAAGAAATGAAAATTAATTGCTTGAGTTAATTCAATAACTTGCCATGGGATTGATTTCCAGAGTTTCCATTAGGTTTGAACACTGGTTCCAAATGAGCAACAGTGTAGTCTCATGGTTTCCACTTGGTGTCTCAATAGCTAGAAATGAAGAAAAACTTTCAATACTAAGTACCCAATTTTCAAAACCATGATAGTCTGACAGCTGAGCCCAAAATTTGTGACTTTGATGTGCAAAAAAGTTGAGGACGTGTTCTCACCCAGTGTAAACGATGTGTTTTGGTATAAGAATCAAATATTACACATGAATCGTTAAGGGTGATTTGGACATTTTGCACAAAACGTCTTTTTCCTGGTCTATGCAAAGATTTTCATTAAAAAAAAACTTGTTCAGCCATGAAAGGTTGCTTGCAAACATGACAATCAAAATCTTTGTCCTTTGCCACTAAATTGCAAATTGTTTCAAATAGAAAAGAAACAGGTATTTTTTTACATCATAGCCTGCTACAAAATCCATATTTTGTAAAATAATTTGCATAATTATGCTTAAGTCATGTTACATCGGTAGCACATGTTTTGTTGCGAAAAACAAATATATATACCTAAAGGTACAACTTTTAAAGATGGCATCACTGTACAAGTACTGGTTTTTACATGGTCCAAACAAACCTCACCCTGCGATCAACTCAAACATGGACGAGTGTACTACTGTAGTATCAACAGGATCATCTCTGACCTGGTATTGATGAAATACAAACCAATGTGCAAGAACTCTTGTTCATTTATAGGGATTCTAACTGTTAAACTTATTACTCTCTTTTAGTTGATCTTCATAGCTCAGTTGGATAGAGCATTGGAGCGATTATCCCAAGGTTGTACGTTTGAGTCTCACTTAAGGTTGGCAGATTTTTTTCTGTCGACTATTGCAACATAGGTTTAATACCTTGATGATAAATATAAATTACTATCATAGTGTACATTATGATGGTGTTTGTTTTTGACAGTTTCCAACACAGATGTGATAAATGACAGTTGCTATAAGCTTTATAAAGGGGAAACCAAATCGCCATCTTGGATTCAAAACGAGTTTGGTATAAAATTCTCGAAATTTACCACCCTAAAACCTCCCACTGCACTAAATTCAAACATGGCCGCGCGTGCTACCCAGGGTGTCCGCACAGCCTTGAAAAGTCTTTAAAGTCTTATTTTACTTTTTTCAAATTTAAGGCCTTGAAAAGGAATTATTTCTAGTGTTTGCTCATAAAAGGTCTTAAATTGCATTTCAAGCTGTTATTTAAAAAATCGATTCTCTCATTCGTTGTCACAAAAGTTGTCCATACTGAACATAGTAAGGAATAAAAATAATAAACAGGCTGCTTTATGGCAGTAAGTAGGCTGGTAGCTGCTTCAAAATCACGCATGTGTGCATGAATAAGAAAGATATTTATAAACATTGTTCAAAGTATGAAGATCTGTACACATTCTGATATATTTTATGATTGGATAACTATAAAAGTCAATTTTTTTCATCAACGAACAGATTATGGACCAATAACTTTTTAACGAAACCTTATATTTCATACAGTGGATTTGTTTTTATTTCTCTAAAATATAGGGAAACAAAATTGAAGATGATTTCGCTGGTAGCACATGACACATATACAGCTAACTAAATTACGGTCTTTGAAAAAATAACTTTCATTAAGCCTATGATTAAAATATAATTATATTCTATGAGTGTATTTGTGCAAAAGGTTAGCTTTATTTCTATATTTTGAGGAATTATAAGCAGATACATGTAACAACCAGGCTTTACAAGGATTTGACAGGGCCATCCATGACTTATTTCTAGATATAAAAGTGTGACTTCTTGCAGGATCATTATTTCTGTTTCAGATTCATAATTTTTTTTAATAGACAGACCCTGCTGATCAGCTCTGAAAAAATGGACTAGGAAACCTCAGTTGTACTGAATTATGAATTAAAGTATGAAATATAATTATGTGGAAATGTCAATGATATGTTTACATTGTTGTTGATTTTGCGCATAAAAAGGTCTTATTTTTGCTCAGAAATGGTTTTAAAAGGGCCTTAAATTGAAAAGTTAATAGCTGCAGACACCCTGCTACCTTAGTAACTATGGGCAGGGTCATCTCTGATCTGGTATTCACGTGATCTATCATGGCGAGACTCGATGTTTTTCAACGAAAATCTTAGCATCTACCAGGAAAAAGACGTTTGTTGCACATCAAAGTCATAAAATATGAATAAGATAGCAATACATATCCAATAAAATAAATTTTTTGCACGTTTCTTAGTACAAGATAGCATTTGGTTAGCTTTATTTTTGATTTTTTTTCAAATTAGAAAGAAATAGCCCACAGGGTTACCCTCTCCCCTTAAACTGTTGAGTTTTGTTACTGCTCTTGGAACAAAAGAATTTTGAAACAGTTTGTTTTTTATTTTGATTGATCTATACCTTTTACCTGAAGGTGGACCTGTAAATTCCTCAAAAAGAGAGTGACATTCAAAAATGATTTGTTTGGATTTTCTCTTTTGATCTTTGTTAAATCTAGCTTGTAGCTGAACTGAGGCAGTTAACATCCTATAAATCAGAGTGGCTATATTAACAACTCTATTTAATTTGGCTGTGTTGTGTGCATTGAGAATTTGCTACCATGAGACAATGTTAAAACAAATCAAACTGGAGTGCTAATGAAAATATTTCTGACAATTATTTTTTCTAGGCATTTTGGTAATAGACTGAAAATCGAGTTTGTTGGAAGGGAATGAGCGTGTAGCCGGTGATTGTCTTGCCCCTGGTGGCCTAGTTTCAAACCGCACTCTTTTGCAAAGATAACATATGAAATTGACCTATTATCGTTATGATAGACGCACATGTTTTAAATTTATGTTCGATCAGAATGTTTTTTCTTTTAAAAAGTCTTGTATTACATATTGCTACACATTGCT
>JAVSBT010316518.1:0-11716 GCA_033118115.1 Pharyngocirrus eroticus
CCTGTAGTTCCTAGTAGAAATAAACCTGTAGAAACACACATTCTGAATTGTCCATCTTTATCAACAAACATCAATATAATGTTTTCTGTCTTGGACTGGTTCTCAAAAAGTTGCCAATCTTTCAGACAGTCGGTGGTGGTGTTTTCACACTGTTTGAGAAAGTTTTTATCAGTGCTGATAAAATCCATATCATCTGCATAGCCTACAGTGTTGGGAAGAAGTGGATTTGACCTATCTAAGGTTGACAGTGCATCATCTAGTGCTGATTGTAGGTATATTATGAATTTGAGTGGATGTGACTGTGTTCTTTAATTTATAGATGAGGGATGTATTGGCTAGCATATGAGCTTAATGAGCTTGACATTGTCAGTTGTTAGAAAGCTTTTGTTTGGGGATTATGATATTGACCGAGATATAAGTCACTAACTTTATATGTTCATAGAAGATAAAAAAATGTTGAAATAAATTCCAATTGATGCTAAAACTGCTCTTACCTTTTATGAAAAAGTATCCTTAAAAAGCTTTTAGACACCTTAAATATCAAAAAAGCATACATGTGTTTAATGGTCTGAATACTCCTGTAGTCTGCTTAATGGTTAATACGCTTACATCAGACATTGGCCTTCTTTGTTATTGCCTTAAATCACTGTTTGAATATGGTAGAATATACTAGTACTTGAATGATGACCCTGTAAGTTCTGTGCATCAAAAATATAATCTGATATGATCTTATCAAGTTCCTTAACATGTGTATTGAAACTTGGATGGGAAAAAACTCAAAGGTATAAAAGAATTCTAAGAAGTTGATAATTCATTTACTATTAATTTGTCATATCATGTTACGTCAAAACCTGATTATATTATAAATGTTCATAAACCCAAATATGTCCGTGTCAATAAATAAAGGGCAAATAATTGGCAAAGTACCAGAACCCCCCCCCCCCCCCCCAAACACACACACACCCTCACACAAGCAAAACCATATATTATCGATAAGATTATTCAAAAAATATATATAATAAAAGTTGATTGTTTCCACGTAGGCCACACTACCCTAAGATAATTAATTTAAAAAAAAAGGATTAACCAATCATTAACTTTCATTAGGGTAGAATGAAAATATCCTTTTGTATAATTTGATAATGTTAGGCACAACATTTCTCAGGAACTCTGGCCATTTAAAATTCCAAATAAAATAAATCATGATCAAATCATACTGGGGGAAATAACAAATTATCAAATTAAGCATCATATGATGTAAAATCTAGTGAACCACATCAATATCATGATTCAGTACCAGATATACACTAGTACCAACAGCTAGTAAAGAAAGAGTTTACTCTGAAGGTGAATTGTGCAAAATAATTTATAAGTGCATAAACAGATTGATTGGTAGAAACGTTCATTATATATTTGAGAGCTTATAAGAAATAGCCTGTATGCTACACTTTTGTCCTTAATATTTTCAAATGATGTGATAAATGGAGAAATTTGTCTGAAAATTGTAAGGTACAAGCTGATCAGTTTTTTATCACCAGGATATTAAAACTACATGTATATTTCAATTGTCGACAGAAAAAAATCTGTCGACTTAGAGCAGGACTCGATAACCATTCCCATGCTTTTGCTAACTGAGCTGTCTAAACCTTCTGGAAGAGAGTAACATCATTTTTGTGAAGCTTATATTGGTCCTTTGGCCTGTATCAGGCAGATGGAATAAATGCCCCACTTTGAATAATTATGTATTCAGATAAATATATGATATGATAGCCATAAAAGTTATGATATAATACAAAATAATAGACTTGAAAGCAGAACTTTCCTTTAATATGCAGAGTAATAATAATAAAAAATGAATAAGTCCAACAAAAAAATTCATGCGGTTTGAAACCTACATGTTTCAAGTCATCAAAGTCAAAGACTCTCTTCAGGGTGTATTTCAAAAGAATAATTTAATAATGAATTAAGGCTCTATAATATCATTAACACCTCTGCAAGCCAAGTCACAAAGGCCTATATAGAGAGGTACACCAAAATATCATTATCATTCTTTTGGGTTGTTATTTTCCACTAATGTACACTATGAATGAATATAGCAACACTAATTAGTGATGTATTTGCAGAAGTAAATCTATTGTTGACACCATTCTACCACTAAATATCACTTACAACACAAAACATCACTAACTTTCTGAAAGTGTACTACTACTTACATTTTTGTTTGTTGAATGGTGTTAAAAAACTACTTTTATAAGAGCATCAGTTTATAGACTTTAACCCTGAAATTATAAAAATATAAAAAGAACATGCATGTTTGTAACAACATTACAAGAAAATGAAGTAAGCTTCTTTTTGTTTATTTTGCGTTACACACACCAAAGAGCATTTTTTAACCAAGGAAATGCTTGAGGAAGTTAGAAAGAAAGAAATCCCCCCAAAACTCTCTTTATTTTATTCTTTGCATTGACGAAAGTATCAAAACGACAGCTATACATTGGCCTTGCTTTATATACCTTTACTGGATCTTTATACTGTTTAAGTACCTCTGAGCCTCCTATGTATAACAACATTGTGGAGCTTTTTGACTGAAATCAGTGAACCATCACACATCTGTACCAGAGCCTGTGTTATGACAGAGTGAATATCAAAACCTTAACAACATCACATGACAAAGGACTTACATCTACATTTTACTTAGGGATTTTGTTAATTTCTGACAACTTATTTCATTGTTTTAATCCCATTTGTTTGCAGAGATCATGAAGTCCTTTGTGGCGATTTCAATGCTAGGATTATGTATGCTTAGTGCACACTTTAAGGTAAGTTTCCACTTCTATATATTTTCAAAAGCAATGTTGTCAAAACACAAAGATAATTTTTTTTATAATTATGGTATATTCTTTTAAGTTTCTGTGAAAAAGTTTCCACTCAAATAGAGTTACTAAACAAAAACAAATCGATGATAACAAAACACACTTTTGATTGAAAGTATCTCTGTTAGAACATTTTTTTTATACACAACAAAATATTTATTGCTAGAAAATTAAATATCCAGATTCTGGTATGTAGAAATTCTCTAGTGGGTGATGAAGATAAGGAAAATAGTACAATTCTTTTAGCCAAAACTTTCAAAGTAGATCTTTACTGAACAGCGAAAAATAAAATTAGGTTCCATTGCTTTTTGAATCAATGTATTCCTTAGACCTGTTTATACTTACATTCTCATCATCAAGGGTATTAACCTATACTGCAGAAAATCAACAGAAAAAAAATCTGTCAACTGAGAGTGGGACACCTTAGGATAACTGTTCCTACTTTCTGCCATCAGAACTACCTAAGCCACATGGGAATAGAGAGTTAGTTAGAATCCCTATATAGATGAACAAGAGTTCTTGCTACAAACTATATTAAATAGCAGAAATAATTAAATGAATAAATAAGTCCTGAACTACAGAATTTCAAATTTCATTGCAGAAAATCGACAGAAGAAAATCCTGTCAACTAAGAGTGGGAGTCTGACGATTTTCTGCAATATAGGTTAATGCCCTGGTGATGAATATGTAATATATTTGGAAATCTGCAGTTCAGGACTTATTTAATGTTTATTCTTTCTTGTATAGAAACATATCACAACCTAATACCACTTCATTTAGTAGCTCTAATGTGAACAATTCTGAAACTTCATACCACAAATAAATTGTGCCAGAGACTTAGAAGTGGTTTTGAATGATGAAGTGTAAATATTTAGTACACAAGTTGAAACATACTATAATGATGTAATAGGTCTTTCATGAGTCACTATTATAGCCCTTTTGTTGGAAAGTTTCTTTGTGAACATTTTGACAAAGTATAAGAAATTGCGTTGGACTGATCATTCAGGGAATTTCAGACTTGATAAAGATTCAGAACATTTTTCTTTACAATAGATTATTACAAAAGATCTCTTGGTCATTCAAATTTTGTCCTACATGTGAATCTAGGGGTGACAGTAAATGTATATTTCTTTAAATGTCTTTACATTGAAATAAGTGATCTAAATATTCAAGGATATAATCATACTTATATTTGTTTAGATAGCTATATAATTTTCTTGCAAAACAAAAACTTTTACATTCATTATTTTTTAATGAAACATTTATAACAAGACATACAAATATCTTAAGTTTTTTATTGACAGCAAGGGCTCACTTAGTGAGAAAGTAATTGAAGCAAATTGTTTTAATTGAAACTTTTTATTTCTATCTCTTGCTATAAGTATTAGTTAAATGCTTGTTCATGCTTTGGCCTTTTATCATAGCCTGAAAATCATAGGGATATTGGAGTGAAAGAAAAAAAGTATTGATCACAAGCAAGATATTTGGAAAATATCCTATAGCACTTGATTATCCATTTCCATGTGTAAAGGGCAATTAACAGCATTCTTGAAGCTCACATTTCAATAAATTTTGAATATTAAAATGTCATTAGTTAATAGATATCCATTAAATTTTGTTCAAGTTGTAGCATTTACTGATATTTTTCACTGGGGTTTGCATTGAAACAGTTGACTCAAACACTACAGTTATTCAAATGCAAAATGTATGGCTTCACACCAAAGTTTTCTAAAGAATAATACCTTTTACCATAAACTTTTAAAATTACTAAGATCTTTAGAGTATTTTCACATAAAAAATAAACACTGGTTAATAGACTTTTATTCAAAATCCTTTACACACGCTACCATGACTAATTCATCATTGCAACAGGGACTAAAAGTGTAAAATTTAATTTTAACCCATTACATTTCAAAAAATTTCTTAATTTGACTTACTATAATATAGACTATCTTCATTTAGCTATTGATCAGGAAGGGCACTCATTGGTGATATTCCAAGTACATGTACTAGTAGGTTGAAAGCGTTTTGATGTTGACGTAAATGAAAGAGAGTTTCATTCTTTTATTTCTTAATAGCATTACATGCTATGTCATAAGAAGTTAACCTTGAAACTTGATGCATGCATGTTTAAAGAGTTCAAAAACTTTAAGCTCTTGAACCTCATTGTACATTCACCTAAAAGTATCACACATTACATAAGTATGTCATAAGTTTACCTACAATGCACATGCAGTAACAATATACATTTTTGTCAATCTGATTGCCCTTACAATAAGGGCACAAAATGATGACTTTATCAAGTTTGATTTATTATTTAGTCTACCTTATTTGAACCTATTTCCTTTTCAACGAATGACAGTGGTCCAGCATACCCCTCCCCATTACTGATATCAGAACTGATAATAAGTGAATCATCACTACTTGAATTCTCATGAACTCTATTCTTTAATATGGTACACTGTGGGAGGATTGGTGGGTGTTTTGTTCTATGGATCAATGGATTCCATGTAAATGTTGATCAATTATTGCTAGAGGATTACATCGGTTTTAAAAAGGTTCTTTCTCAACTTGCACATGCTTGTACGCGTGTTTTATACCACCATAGTTATTTAGTGAAAGGACCAACTTGCAGTTCACATCAGTAGCGTTTAACAATTTTCTAAAAAAGGAGGCTCAGAACATTGACCTTTATATTTCATAACATACCAATTGACTGATTAAGGTATCTCTATAATGCAATTTAAAGACTACAAAACCGTCAAATAATTATATGAGAAATGGTGAAAAATGTCACCCCCAAATATTCTATAAATTGCATATAGAGATACATTTAGCTTTGAGTGTACAGTCAAAGTAGATTTAGCACTAAATTGAATGAACTCATACATTCAAACCAACTGGACTATGTATTATGCATTTCTCAAGGTCAACAACACTGTCTTTTGAAACGCATGGATCTCTTATGACCTAACAAGGTGTAATATGGTCATTACTCTTTCTTTATTCATTCTTAGTTGAAAATGTTATCACAGATTCCATTTAGTTTGGTTTACTGAATCTCCAATTCTCTCTATCATTTTCATAAAAGGCCATGTCCTATAAATCGGTTTGATAAAATCCTGTACATTTCTTGTTTTACTTTGTTCCATGTTTACATAAATTAATTATATGAATTATGATCATGACATTTCACTAATATTGTATGAAATAAAATATAACTCATCAACAAAAATATAAAGGGTATAGTTTCAAAAAAACATTAGTAGCATGTATGTTGCAAGTAATAGGTAACTTGTCAAAGAAAGTTGTTTTTGATATGACTGAAAACGTTTTTACAGCTATTTATGCGTCACTGAGCACCACAACCCCCCCCCCCCCATGTTACCTTTATAAATATGAAATAATAACAACAGTTAAAGTGTTCTCCATTGCAGACATTTAAACTTATGATTTCAGTTCAGTGTCTTGTAAATCATAACAACAAAACTAATGCTGTGGGCCAATGTCAAATCCATAGAATTTAGGGCCTACATGTATAGTCAAATAAAGGTAATTCATAAATGATATACTTTTCAACATAATTGCACACATTTGGTCAAACTGTCTAGCTATATTTTATTTTGTCATGTTAGCCTAGGTGTTTAAATTATCATGTTAGTCTAAGTGTTTTAATTATCTTAAAAGATAAATTTTAAAAATTGTATATTATCCACCACTTTCAGATTTTTTTAATTACTATAATTCCTTTTCTTTGAGATAGTCCCCCCCCCCCCTGCCTCAAGTTAGACTGTCTGTGTTTATTGATGCAAACATGTGAAATTACAGATGATCATACTTTTACCATAGTTTTTACTTTGCGTCTAATCTTTAGATTGCAATAATCATCACATTCAAATCACAATACCCCATTTCTAGAAATCCTGTCTCTCAAATAAAGTGTATAATTATATACATGTATCAGTGACACATTGCAACACAGAAACAAAAACACACGCTTGTCAGTTTTATACCACAGTCCAATACACTTTTACCAATGTCAATATGACATCATTTAGCATAGATATTTACAAGAGCAGTATTTGAAAATTCATCTAACCTTATCCAAAGTCTTGTTTAGCTACTAAGATATTAAGGAAATACAAGCCAGTTATTTGGGGGACTACTTTACTGAATAAATTATTGATGGATTTTGTACATTATTCTTTCAATTACAACTGATTTCCATATACTAACTTTGGTCAGAAACATTTTCAGATATTCTAAAAATTTAAAGTTTTAAAATGAGAATTCTTTAAAGAATTAAAAAAAGTTAGTCTCTTCATCTAGTAGAACAAACTCTGTATAAATCATTAAGGATCGAAACATCCATAAGCCAAGAATTGCACTTTTAAGTGTATTATTTTGAATAATTTCAATTTCTCAGCTTTGACTTTGTATAAACCATTAGTGACACAAAACAATAAACCTTTGTTCATATGAACAATCTGAATGTTCCTTTTACATACAAAGTCTTTCTTACAAATATTACAAAAATGTGTGAATCACTTTTCTAAGGAAAGTCAATGTTCAAAATACAACTTTCCTCTGATACCTACATGTATATCTGTGATGTTTACTTGTGAAACATAAGAATCTTTATGCTAACATTGCTAACCATGTACTGTGTAAATAACCATCGTACCATATTTTTTTATGAAGACACATGATATGAAGCAATTTTGAAATATATCTGCAATTACACATTGAACATTGGTTGGCAGGAATCAACTATTTCTTTAGTCAAAATATCAAAGAAAATGTAATGAAAAAATACTCTAAGATTGCTTTATTGACATCATGCAAAAAGTCCAATGAGAGGTGACTATGCACTTCTTCCTTTTACAGACATTTCCATTGAAGTGAGTGAAGAATCTGTAAACTTCCTGTTCGTAGAAATGAAAATAAAAAGAAATTAGGTATAGATTTTATGTCACAAAGAGCCAAACTCTGACCCAGCGATCAATCTTAGTTGGCTCCCAGTTCGAGTGGGGCCTGATTGATTTTGTCCATATAGGTGTCAAATGGGTGTAACACTGGGTTTCATTTGGGTTCAAAGTGGGCTATACGTGTCTAAGATATCTTTAGAATTATACTTTTATTTTATCACTTGGTCTCTAACATCGAAACAACATCATCATCATCGTTATTGTTGTCATTATCATATACAGGTCTTCACGGTACATACAGGAATTGAACATATTTGCCAGTATGATATATTCTTGCTGCAACTAATTCTCTAAAATCCACTGTCAACCCAGTGGGCTAGCCCAACTGGGTCCCATTTGGCACCCAGGGACAAGACCAACCCGATCCCACTTGTTTAGCCAAACTGGGCGCCAACTATGATTGTTGGCTGGGAACAAGTTAAAATTTACGAGTGAATTTTTCTGTGATTGGTAGTAAAATCGAGCTTGACTGTACAATAAACCATGTAAAATAAGAGCCACATTTACCTGTTGCATTTTTTAGTCTCAGGGTTGCCTTTTCTGGAATGAATATCATAACCAATAAATACTCCATTATGTGTATAGTATAACTATAATATCATATCATTAATTGTTGTATGATCAAAATAATGTTTATCGCTGCATTTTCAATTATTATCATTAAGACTATTTTTAATAGTGATAATTTGTAAGTAATTTATGTTTAATCTGTTTATTCATAGTATGTAGAAGCAAGCAATAGTCCGGTACCAAAGGATCCCATGGATGCTATGACTGAAGTAGCAAAAGAAATTGTGATTGGAGAGAAGGTGAAACAAGCACAGAGGGCAGGAACAATTTTGGTAATAATTTATTATAGATATTACAGACTAGTATTATTATCATAAAACCAAAGAAGAATTTTATGCATGAACAATTTTTGAACTAGAGTGGAAAAATCTTATTTATCACAATTTTCAGTGTGTAAAAATCCAATTTATTTGTTATTAATTTTTTGTATTAAGTTGAAAGATATATCCCAAATCTTCTAGAATCCTGTCCAAGCCATACCATTCCTGGATGGTGACATTTTGTTGACGGAGGAAACTGCAAAGCTTATGAAAGACCACATTGTAACAAACAGAAAGAAGAGGAAGATTCTCAATTTTGCAAACATCCCAGCAAAAAAGTGGCCTACAACTAACATAAAATATAATTATGATGGAACTTTTGGTAAGAATATTGAATTTCTCTAACTGTGACTCTACAAGAATCCACTTTCTGTAATACGTCCTGCTAAAAAAATGAATCATTTGTACATCAGAAATATATTTCTGAGCTCAGATCTATACATTTTGGCCAAGAAATAGATAGCATAACCATCTACAAAAGAAAAGACTCTCATTTTTGTTTATTTTGCAGATTCACTTTAATTTTTTGCCATATGAAAGTTTTTAATTCTTTCAAAAATGCTAAGATATATTACTATTGAAGCCTACTTTTGTGTGTTTTCAGATGAGGCAGCGGTAGCAGTTATTGAAAGAGCATTGAAAATATACCAAAACTATACTTGTTTAACGTTTGAAAGAATTCCTAATGATGCAGGTCTCGATACACCACATCTACAATTCACTGCAGGAGGGGGGTAGGTACAGAAACTTGAAGGCCTCAATACCTCTATATTGGAATAAAAAAGCTATAACTTCTGTATGGACAGATAAAGTGTGTACATTTGGGGCATTCTTACAGCTTCAAATTGTTCTAGATGTTCAGTTGTGTTTAATGTATAATTTACATGTACAATGACTATTCTAATTTAAATTCAACCCATTAATAAGTAAATCATCAGTGATAATATATGAACACATGATCCAAAAGCATTCAAGGACTTTCAAGTCCTATACAATTATTTTATTCAACATTTATTCTGAAAGCTTATAGGACAAGTTTTCACACTATGGTCCAGTCAGTGGAATATAAAACATTTTGAACAACAAGTTTTACGTCATCTCACAGATGGTGACCACATTATCAATTTCTTCATATTTTCAATAAGGTTTCTGCTTCAGTTCCCTGTTGCTCCTGACAAAACAAAGACAATATAAATGCACCCATCCGATAGATAAATAGATACAGAAGATGAATACATGTTTACCTGCCTAACCAACATTTTAGTGACAGGGGTAAATAGAAAGCATCGAAGCAGAGCAATACTGACAAATAGAAATTTATGTGGGAGTCTGGCATAGAATTTGTTAATGGATCCTGCAGAAAATAATGTTGGTATACCATGAATTGGTACTGCTTGGTATACGGCATACAACTCCTGAATTGTGACCCCATCTTTGAAGTTTTTTTATCTACCCATCCAACTATTGACAGACTACCTACCATACCCTAGGCCTAACACACAGCATTTCTCTCCATCTTATTGAGGATATGCACAGCACAAACCTCAAGTCAGAATGGCTAGTTGCAGATACACTAATGATGAGCAAGTTTTAACTTCATTAGTAGATGTTCAGTTACTACCTTTTAAAAAAGGTAGTAACTGAACATCTACTACATTAGTATTCAAATTTCTTTATGTTTTTTTCTTCATTATTCCAGATGTTTTTCTTTTGCTGGTATGAGTTTGGACACATTCCCACAGCCTATCTACTTAGCAACTTCTTGTTTAACACAGGTTTGTTTGTTTCTATTTTTTTCATTCAAACTATTTTGTATAGACACTGGGCTCATAGATTTTATGATATAATCTCCACTTAACAGTTTGGCGTGTAGACTTTTTGATATTGGTCCTTTCCATAGAACTATGAGATCACCCTGAAAATATGTACCAATCAAGTGAAGCTTTATCACAGAAAAGGACGTCCTTTTCTTATTTTTTATATCACATCGCCCACAGCCACATTTTTTGTGAAATAAATATCTAGGAAGTCATGGACCACTCACCCATTTTCTCAGAAAAGTGCAAGTCAAGTATGTTTAAAAAAAGTTTATCATAAAAGTGAGATTATTCTGTTTTTTTATTGATATTGCTTTTGACACAGGAGTGCTATTATCTGAAGGAAGTTACAATACTGTTATTCACCATTTTTCACAACATATTTTTTTTTATACCAAGTGTAAAATGTACATTAATTTGCTGAATTATACAATTAATACATACATGTAATTATAATGATTGTCCAAAAGAAAAAAAGTAATGAAATTTGCTGTAGAAGTGCCTTGGCAGCTGTTTAAATCTTACTAAAAGCTCCTTCATTTTTGCCATTAAAGTTACTAGATTGCACCAATAAACACATTATATGAATACTGGACAATTTTATCTTCTTGTAAAATACATCAAGGGAACATATAACATGTCCAATGATTGTCAATTTCACCCTCTTTAATATTTGTTTCTGATAATTCTATTACAGTAAGAGTACAGTGCCTTTAACTTTTGTGTTTGATATCTGTAACATAATAATACAACACGTTTTTCTTCAGGTTGGCATTGTTCTTCATGAAATAGGCCATTCTATTGGTTTGTGGCATGAGCAGCAAAGAGGAGACCGTGAACAGTATGTGACAATAAATGAAGCAAATATCCAAACAGATGAAAAAGGATTTGTTATATTTGATGACTTTTTCTTGGATACAAAAGATCTCATGTATGATTATGCATCAGTCATGCACTATGGTGGCTGGGTAAGTAGATTTAACCCTGCATATTAACATAATTATAAAAAGGCATGATTTTTTTTCTTCACATTTTCTGGTGCAATTCTTTTCAATCTATAAACTTGTTATTATTTGTCAACATTGTAAAATATTTTCACAGCTCCTTAATCTTATCTACATTATAGGATTTTACCCAGAATAAACTTC